>PVLD010033255.1:0-13836 GCA_004027595.1 Dinomys branickii
CAAGCTTCCTCTAATATAAAAAGCAAATGATTGCTTACTCTCTAAGCCACTGCTCTGTCAAAAGGTTGAATATTTTAATGAATCAACTCGCCTTTTAAAACATGCACCAGCACTAGATAGCTGCAAAGAACAGGTTTTCTGCCTTTTACCCTTACCTCACTGTTTTCTAGAACTCAGAATCATAGAATAATAAGATTGAATGAAAGAAGTTTCAAAGTTAGATTTAGGTTTAGCTCCCTATTTCATATGTGAATATCAGAAAACATCATTTTCCAGCATTTTCTTGAGTACTTTCCAAAGACAGCAGAGTCATGCCCTCTCAAAGCAAATCTTCTCCTCTTTGAATTGCTCTAATCATTAGAGAAAATGTTTTCACATCCAGCTGAACGCCTCCACATAATATCTCCCTAAAAGCATTCAAGAGAAAAGGAAATACAGTACACATCTATGAACTCAGTCAAGCCTCTGATCAAAACTAATGAAACTACCTTATATTATATTTAAGCAGAATAAGAACAAGTTAGCAATTTTCCCATTTGTTCCCATTGCTGGTACCAATAAACCAAAGCCTTTTGCAGCTGAAAAATATGTTATCATTCTAAAGCTTTCAAAAGTGTTTCACAGTGTCACTTTACCTTTCTATTATCTCATACCTTTGTGAAAACTCATTTTGGAATTTTAGGCTTACGTGCGGATAACAAAGTAGTCTGTTATCAGACAATTTAAGAGTTCATCCTGAGGCTAGTAAGTCCCTATTCGGGTATATTTTACTCAGTTTCTGTCATACCACGTTGGCTCTATGATGCATGCTGTCTACTATGATCTTTATCTGAAATATCTACATTATTTCAGTCCTTTGCCAGGAGCCATCACTCCTTCCCTTGCTCAACTTTCCTTTTCTCATTGTGTGTTTTGCACCATTCCTCAGGGCAACAAAGATCACCCAAACTAAATTAACAGGGAGAACAAGTGTGCAAGGATCAATCAGGATGGAGATTAAAATATGAATTAATAAATGATGCTAGGAAACAGGTATCTTGCAGGGGTGATCCAATGTCATTTCTTATACCAAAATAAATGTCTAGTAAATACAAGTTTTAAAACACTATCATATGTTGTTAGTAAAAATTTTATAAATTCATACTGATGTTTATAATGTGTCATGACTTACATAGCACACAAAATCCCAATTTATTATGATGAAATTGGTGAATGAAATACATTTAAAGTGTCATATTGTCAGAATAAACTTGGAGTCTCATGTTAACTCTTAACAAAACATAACTAAAGCAAATAGATATTAAGGATAAGTTCTCATACACAACTCTCTCATATTAACTGTCACAAAAGATTCTTCACAGGGCCAAATCTTGCACAAAACCCACCATATCCTCACATTAAATAAACAATAAAACTTCTACAAGGACATTCCAGAGCAACTATCTGTATAATCTTGGACAGGAGTTACCATGTTATTAATCCTTGTGGCCAAGGATAATTGTCTCAAAATAGCTGATGTAATCCTTCTCATTTTTGCCTTTAAAAACTTCCCTTGCGTCAACCTTCCTCGAGTGTTCTCAGTTTACTGTGGCATGTGTATTCCCATGGTAATGTTGTTCCATTACCCAAATAAATACCATTATTCCTTAGAGAATCCCTCTCTGACTGATATTTGGGTTAATAAGTTTTAAAAACTTTTTTCAGAGGTGAGATATTTGGACCATGGTCTGTGCACAGGATTATGGGGAGTAGATCAGCTGAAGAAGTGGGAGGGAAGAGCTTGACTAGGGAACTGGGGCTTTACCTGGGAAGAACTGGGCCCTTCTCTTGAGACTAGCTCCAAGGGCCCTTCTCAACACCCTGGAGATAGATGCCTCTTATTGAAAGTACAAGTCATGCAAGAAAGAAGCTGGAGCAGATCATTAGACTCATGTCAGCAACAGATGGGATTGGCAAAACTCATGAGGAAGGTGCTTCTGAGTCCTGATCTGTCCTCCCCAAGGCCAGTGGTTGGCATCAGCACAGGTCTCAGAGCTGAGCCCTGAATCAGATACCATAGGTGAAGTCCCTGGGGCAACATGCTCCCAACACACCTAGATCCCCTTCTGTATTGCCTTACTTTGGGCTCTGCAAGAAGAAGTGACAGGTCTAGCCCCATACACACAAACACACACACACACACTCACATAATCTCACACACACACACACACACACACACACACACACACACATTCTTCAGCAGCAGCAATACCCCTGCCCTCTGGACCTTGTACCTGAAGATTGAACACACCCTCCTTCTTGCTAATTATAATCACCAATTTGTTAAAGTTTACGCCCCCTTGATCTCCATGTGCTCCTTGTGGGATGCTGCCAACCTCATTTACAATCTTCCCTCTCTCATCTCAGTTTATTATCCACTTGGAAGGTGGAGCACATTTATTAAACAGCTTGACAGATCATGTCTCTGCTCTGCTCAACCTCCTCATTGGTTTACTGTCTCCTAAACTAAAATTCTGTATCTGCTTATCACTCTAGTTCTCTTTTCCATCAGTATGCACCCACCAACTGTCTACCCTCTACCTATTAAAACTGAGAAAAGGAGGAAAACCAGGTCATGTCAGTAATATTCTGTGTAATTAAGTTGAACCACAATAAACTCAACTTTAAGCAGGAAAGAAATAAACCTGAAGAATAAACCATGAAGGGAAATGAGTATAACCAAAGACAAAATCCAACTCAAGACCAAGGCAAAAGGAGATGCTAGGATGAAAGCTATCATTCATTTGGCCTAGACTAGTCATGGCAAACCTTTCAAAGCTTTCAATGATGTAAACAGCCTGTGGCAGCATGCATGCAATAGGCCTGCCCCCACTGGCCTAGACAGAACCAGCCAAACAGAAAAAGAACAGTGAACAAAAAGGGAGATAGAAATGTTAGGTATGTGGTATTACAAAAACTAGGCTAATAGGAGAAATGGGCAATTTTTGCATCAGAAAGGGGAGGAAACCTCATAAATGAACAAAAGATAATAGAACTATCCCAGGTTGATGGAGAGTTGAAGTAGATAGTGATGCAAAGGAACTAATTTGATAACAAATGATAGAAAAATGAAGAGGAAAAGGGGGGAAAAGGGTAGGAAGAGACACGATCCTCTTTGTTGTAACCAATAGAGATGCCACAACAGCCAAGATTCTTCCTCGCTAGTCTCATGCTCTTCATGTTCTTCATCAAAACCATTGCCACTAGGACAGCACCATGGGACATTGTCCCACTTATTCCAATCCACAACATCAGAATTTTTCCAGTTCTTTAAAGTATACTGTGCATGCATATGTAATACCAGGGATGTGGTATATCCTACCACAGGAAGACTCTCACAGAAGGAAAAAATATGTGATACAGGGTTCAAACTAACCAGTCATCAGGCAACAAGGGGCAGTGAACCCTGGGAGATGGGGAAAAAAAGGAAGACCTGCAATTGCCAAGAAAAGTCTCACTGGCACTCTTGATAGCCATTGTAGCCTTTGGCTCTATGGTGCTGGCCCAGTCAATACAAGCCACCTACTGTGTAGATAATTGAACAAAAACTGCTGATGAGAGCTGAGAAATTTAACAAGAAATTAACATAAAATTGCAAACCCACATAAGTGTTTTAGAGATCTCTGTCCTTTGGATATGGGATCAGATTAAAAGTTTGCCACTGCAGCAGGGGTTAATGCATCAGTATTATGATTACCTAATGATAATAGACCTGGGAGACTAGAATTGGCTCTAATATGATCAATAAAGACTAGAGCAGTTCTCCTCAATATAGCTCTTTATAGTTTTAAAATAGTTGCAATAAAGCGTGTTCAAGATAACCTAATCAAAGTTGCTCTTCTGCCAATGCTGATAAAATCTTTAACTTCTGTGATGGAGCCATTGAAGAAATCATTTTGACTCTCTAGTTTTCCACTGAATTGACAGTACAGAAATAGATAGAGAAGTACCAATGGCCTTCATTATAAATCCAATTTCAGATCTATTTTGTCTAATTAAAGGCTCAATTGGAGGAGCACAGCCCAGCAAATTTTTACCCAAGCCTTCGATTTCTTGATATCCCGTTGTAGCCATCACCCTGCTAGCTGATGACACATACTTCTGAGGGGCAGGTGTAATTAAGACAGTGCCTTATTCTTTCATAAAGTCTCTGTCCCATAGATTGACTGTAATGGGCAAGATGAATGGTGTCACAATATCTGTCTGCCCATTACGGCCCTCATAGGAGAGTGGAAATATTCTCTGTGACACAGATTGAGGGGAACCTAAGCCTATTAAAGCCATGTATACTTAGCTTATGGGGTCATGTAGATGGCCAAGATTGATTTGTGATTATAGTAACATTGATTCCTGTGACCATCAGTCCACTAAACAACTTTTCATTTAAGTTAACAGTACAGACAGTTCTATCAAGTGAAATATTTTGGAAAAAATAAATATCCTTATGTAAAGATTTCTATTCAGCAGGCTCATGTGAGGGATCAAGTCCAAGAGTGAAAAGAACTTTTGGAAAAAGTACGATCTGAGCAATTAAATCCCCAGGTTCCACCACCCATATGCTAGTGGAACACAATGCCACGGCTATTTCTTGATTATAGTCTGGGTACTACTGACTTAACTGTGCCTGGCTTAGCAGGCATTGTTTCATCTTTGCTCCATTGTTTTTGTCTGGTTCCTGGGGAAGGGCCCACTCTGTTTCCCTGCAGCAGGGGGTTGCCATCCTTATGATACTGAGATCTACACTGTCCTGCTCAGTGAAAGTCTTTCATACAACGAGGACATGGGCTAGGCAGAAAAGCAGACTGTGTTTGAATTGCAGACCACATAGTCAATGAGATGAATGCCTGTGGCATCCTCGGATGTGCTGAACGGTCTCCACAGGTGTGACCCCGTTTACCACAATTAAAACACGTAAGGGCATCTGATTTTGTCTTAAGGTGCTGAGAAATACCCTGGGCTATGAGCACCGAAGTACGAGCAGTAGATCATAAGTAGTCAAATCAGAAGTAGAAGAATGGTATTTAATGCATGTTTGAAATCATCATTAGCATTATCATAAGCTAATTTAAGAATAAGAATATCAGCTACCTCTATGCACCACCCCTTGTAGGTGAGCAACGAACAGTATAAGGCTCTAAAATAAGGGCCCCTGTAAGATTTGCGTAAAGGACTGATTAGGTGTACCATATTCTGGGACTGAAAGCCATGGATATGGAAGGTCACTGGACTGTTTCAAAAGCAGAGCCGCTGCTGATGCCTGAGCTCTTAAATTGGCAAATGCACCTGTACCTAATAACATCTCATAAGTAATTGCTTCACGTGCAGTATCAGCATCCTCTCTATTCCTTTGGGCTTGTTTGGCTAATAATGTTTTCAACTGAACATCGAAATGCAGAAACTGGGCAAGTGACAGATAAGTTCATGGCAAATGTACCACATTGGCTGGAAACAACAAATATTGCTGAATTATATTCTCTAGGCAACCTACAGGATAAGACCTCAAAACTGCATTGTTGAAAACACTCTGCTGTTATTCCTTCAATTCTATCCTGCTCACAGCCCAGGTATTAGAGTTTGGCTCTCAGCCAAACACAAAGGAGCACCCTGTGGGAGCCCTCTTTCATATGCTTTAGTAGGAAACCTCTCAAAAACAGCCCCCTCTGCCACAAAGGAGGAGGAGGGGATGGATGAGGATGGGGGAGCGCAGGGTCAGGTCGGGTGGGGGAGATGAGGACGAGGCAGCAATTAGGGTGCCTTCAGAATGGGAAGCAGGGAATAAAGCAGGGCAGACTGCCGCTACGGAATGTTTTTTTGCTTCCTAGAGTGTATGAGAGGGGGGAGCAAAACCAACTGAGCAGCTGAAGCCTTTAAACTAACTTCATCTCCCTTCAGCTTTCTACCTGGAGGTATTTTAGCATTACAATACACCTCTTCTTTCTCAGACATCTTTTGCCCCTCAGGTTTTTGTGGAGAGTTAAACGTAAGGGCAAAAGGACTGAGCAAAAGAGACCCCATGTGGTGTGTGTCCTGGAGGAGACTACTCTCCTTGCCTTGAGCCTTGTGAAAACATTTTCTTACTGGATCCCATTTCCTCAGATCTATAATCTCTGCAAGAAGAAACCATGGATTAAATTTAACTACTTGATGAAACAGGTTAGTTGCAAACCTAATTGGAACAGGGATTTTTGCCTTTTTCAGCAAAGAATGGAACCACTGGATGTCCTGTTGCTCTTCTACAGAGAAAGACTGCCCCATTTTTTTAATCCCAGATGATTCCACCTGAGTCAAGCACTTAACCTCTTTTCTGTTGTGCTTCTCGCTCCAAAAGTCCTAGCCATGTCTTACATCGAATCCCTGTGCCACTAAACACAGGCTTGTGATTGGGTGGGCTCATTCATGGCCTTCTGCCCCACACCTAGGCTCCAGTTACTGAAACCCCTGCTGAGTTTGTTTCTCCATTCACCTATAGGAGAGTATCTAGGTTACTTCCCAAGTTTTGAAAGTTATGAATAAAGCTCTTATAGACATTAATATGAAGGTTTCTGTGTGGACATGAGTTTTCAAGCTATTGGGTAAACATTAGGGGGGATATTAAGATTTCCACTGTTTTATTTTGTTTCTGAATTAGTGTTGAGTTCTCCTTCTTCATTTATAAGTACATGTGTGTAGTACATAATGTTTACATCCCTTGTGGGATGTTGGTACATGTACATAATGCATGTTAATTCCTTTTTAAATCCCAATTTAATCAATTTTACCTGAGCAATTATACTCATATACATACTGGTTGACCATAGTTTTGTCCCACCTCATGCCCACCTTGCACCCACCTCATTTCCTGGTTTTGCTCTAGAAAATCTCTAGAAAAGGTAGGGTTCTTGGCAACCCATTCAGACCCTTTCTGCCTCTCAGGCAGAAACTTTCTTTCCCCAAATAAATATATCATGCTCTTAACTTCTGTTGTTGCTAAAATTCATTCTTCACTTTTAGAGTACACAAACTCATACTGGACATCCAGCAGATTGAGAGTTTTTTTCCCCTATATCACTAATACTTATCTTTTATTTTGTTCTTTATTTTTACTCTGGGTTTTTCATGTAAGAAAAACCATGTGATAGTTTAGCTTGTATGCCTGATTTATTGTACTTAATATTATGGTCTCAAGGTGTGTCCATTTTCCTACAAACTGGTACAAATAAGGAAATTCCTAAAAAATAAAAACCTGAAACTAGAATTCCATTCGACCCAGCTATTCTTCTTCTAGGTAACTTCCTGAAAGATTTAAAGACATCATATTACAGTCATATGTGCATGCCCCTATGTCTTGGTTACTTTTCTCTCGTTGCTGAGACAAAATACCCAATGCCCATGAAGGAAAGGTTTATTTAGCTTACAGTTTGTGGAGGTTTCAGTCCATACTTGGCTGGTTCTGAGGCAGAGTGGCACATGGCAGAGGGCAAACTGTTCAGGGCAGCAGAGCACAGCAAAAACAAGAGCAAAAAGGAGGAATGGCTGGAAGCAGCCTCCTTTTCTCCCCTACATTGTAAACAACCTACCCCCACCCAGGGGGCGTGAACTTCCCACACAATCTCCATGCCCTCCTCTTCCACAGGCTCAGGATATTTACAAAGTAAGCACCCTAGCTTCCTCCTGAGTCACTCAGCTAAACCTCTAGATTCCCCAAGTTGACACAATGTATCAACCATAACACCCTGTTTATAACAACATGATTCATAGTAGCTACATCTTGAAAGTGGCCCATATGCCCATCAACAGATGAACGGATAAAGAAAATATGGTATTTATACACAACAAAGTACTGCTGTGACATAAAGAAAGGTCTCTCTTGAGAGTAGCTATAAATGTTAGCTTTTCTCTTAGCAGAAATGATTTGGTCATGGGTGTTTTCACTTTATCCTCATCCTCATGTATATCCTAACAGCTTCAGTACATGTCTAACCCACATAAAGATGTTTCCTCAAGGAATCTTGTTCTCATGCTCTCAGACTTCCGGTTTGATTTAGGTCCAGTGTATTCATGCTAACATAGTCATTCCATAAGAGAGTGCCCTGACCAGGAAAAGTTTAAATTCAGGTATATATGTCTTGTGAAATAAAACCAAATGCATAAAACAGAATACATTTACTACTCATCAGTCCAAAGTGGTAAGATGGGTCAGTGAGAGGCCTACTAGGAGTCTGGATGACCAGAGAGTTCAACTAATGAGTGAGAATGAGGGAGGGACTTGTGGAACTACACCTTTACTAAATCCATGGACATTATTCCTTAGGCTTTCCTGAAGTGGTTGTAGATTAGCTAGTTTGAAGAAAACACACATGAAGGATTGATTCTGGAGACAGGGCCATACATAGTATACAGCTAGTAATTGAAGAACTCTATGTGGGAGACAATAGATAGACAAGTTGGCATGTTTAATCTGAAATGTTTAAAATTTCAAACACTATGAAAGGATAATGAGAAAAATGTATATTAAGCCTTAAAAATGTAACTCAATTTATACTATGTGGGACAGATGCATTTCTACCAATGCACCAGAATAATCCTGATTGCATGATAATATTTTAAGATCTTACACACAAAAAAGGTAAAAATGAAATGGGTTAGGTAAGGCATGTATGACTTGTGCTGCCCTAGGTACAAATGCCTTCAGACACAATATGAAAAAAATAGTTTCAACAACCAAATACATAAGTATAAAACTGGCTGTTTAGGTGTGTAATAGGATTTATATAATTTGATATATACAAAAAAGACTTAAGGAACACTTGCTAAAGACATTTACTGTGCTTTGGATGTTGAAGATTATGACTTTTATGATTCCTTATAGTCCTGAGTCTATAAGGTTATGACATGAAATATTCTGCATTTGAGTCCAAGAACTGAAAAATTGACTTTCTCCCACAGCAAAGAGCTTTGAATTGTACAATTCATCATCTGTAAAGTGCCACTTGTATATTAATGACTAGTAACAAAAATTTATGATCTTGCTCATATTGTAAATACATTCACATTAAATCCACAATCCCTTTCCTTCCCTACTCTCAAAGAAGCTTTTCTTTCTATTATGCTCACCTGAGATTTTCTAGGCTAGTTGTCTAGGTCAAGATGATTTTAAATTTTTTGTTTTGTTTTGAATTATTGTTATCAATTATCTCAATGTTATGGTTTGCATCTTAAATATCTCCCAAAGGCTTTTATACTTTTAATGCTTAGTTACCAGTGTGTGTCACTATTGGGAGACTGTGAAACATTTATGACATAGAACCTATGTAATGGGAAGTTAGGTCATTGAAAGCATGACAATGAAGGGAAATTGGGGCCCCTACCCCTTCCTGTCTTGGTGTTTTTGCTTCCCAGCCTCAATGAAGTGAGGTGAGCAGCTATTTACTCCATTGTGTGTTCCCTGCCAGGACATACTGCCTTGCCACAGACCCAAAACCAAGAGAACAATCAGCTACGTGCTAAAATCTAGGAAACTTTGAGCCAATATGAACTTTTCATAAGTTTGTTTTCCTGTGTGTTTTGCCTCAGCTATAGAAAGCATGCCAACACACTCACATAGTCAGAATTTTTAAAATAAACACATAACTCCAAACCCTAACCATTTTTTAAGATTCAATTCACTAGTGTTAGTTGCATTCACATTGCTAGATCTCTAGTTTCATCTTGCAAAACTGAATGCCATTTCATACTAATTTATTCTCTAATCTTCCAATCTGTCCTTGAAATCACCTGTATACATTGTTTGTATAATTTTAAATACTTCAAATACTTTATGTGAGTGTTATGTGATATCTGTCACTTTGCAATTCACTTAGTTCACTTATCATAATGTTCTTGAGTTTATCCATCCTGTAGTATGTGACACGATCCCTTTTTTTGAAATCATCTCTGTGTGCATAGAGCAAATTTTCTTTATGCACTCACTCACTGATCAAAATTTCAGTCGTTTCTATCTCTTAGCTTCTGTGACTAATGCTTTAATGTACATGAGTAGGCAAGTATATCTTTAAAGTATTTTAGACATATATCCAGAAGTTGGATTATGGGATCATTTGGTAATTTTATTTTTAAATTTTTTCGGAGGTTACTATTACTTTCCACAGCTGCTGAAACAAGGTGTTTGAGGACAGAGGAACAGGGCAGGAAAAAGTAAACGGCAGTAAGTGAAGCTGGTAAAGCCTCTATTCATACTCACATTTGTATCCTCACCCTCTCTCCCTCTGTTCTGCCCTCCCTGTATCCCTCTCTCCTTCCCTTCCCTCCCTCCCTCCTTTACATGCCCCTGGGATTTGAACCTTGGGTTTCTTTCATTCAAATGCACTAACACTCAGGTACATCCAGAGATATATATATATATATATATATATATATATATATATAGAGAGAGAGAGAGAGAGAGAGAGAGAGGAGACTAGCTAAATTAACCAATATGGCCTCAAACTTCTGTTCTTCCTGATTCAGCCTCCCAAGTAACTGGTATTGCAAGGCTGTTCCTAGCCATCTGATAACCATGTTGGTGTGTCTGGGTTATGGGTCTTCTCAGTGAAAGCAAGTTTGGGTGAGACATCATGCTGGACTACACCATATCCTTTTTCAGGGTAAATGATCCTTTTAGAGCATATGTCATTGTTATTTGACATGGCTAGAACCAAAAGATAAGGATGAAGAGAGACCTTTTGCGTCCTTATTGCCCAATTGATACACACATTCCTAAACCCTATCTGCATTAGTTGTGCCTTAAAGCAAACTTATTTATTATTTAGAGGTCATTTAAAAAGTATATAGCTCAGCAGATTTATCATAATGTCTGAAAATTATGCATATTTTATTGATATATTCAGACACCCTGTAAAAATATTTTGATTGGCACTGACAAGAACAAAATCATTGATAGTGTTCAAAAGCTCTTTGAGAATTGACTGGTTTTGAACTAAAGTATTGAAGAAGTTCTTTCTATCATTTCATATTAGTATAAAATTAACAAAACTATTGTCCAAGTTAGATTAGAAATTTGACATTGAAAGTTTGCCTAAAATTAGAATAATGATTACTAGAGATTGAAGAGATTGCAAGGTGTGTTTCTGAGATTAATAAAAAGAAGCTCAATTTGACCAGTGTATACTGTACACATCTATGACACCATCACACTGAACCATATTAATAAGCAAATTAATACATGTTAATGAAAACTAAAAGAAATATTGACATTGATTAAAAAGTGCCCCCACAACCATCACAGGAGTGACACTGAGCTTTGCAGGAGGGGATAAACCTCACCCACAACACCTCTGCCATTCAAGGAGCCTCAGCCTGAAGGAATCCTGGTGCCTGGCCCATACTCCTACAATGTGGGTTGGGCAGCCAGCACAGGAAGTACCCAGGACATGCAACTGTCTGGTCCAGAGGAACGCAGGATAAATCCACTCCAACAAGGGGAAATACTTTGCATATGCACTCCTAATTTTTGATTCATTCTATTATATAACTATAAACTTTGCTCCGAAGGTCTAAAGCACAAAATCAATAGTTACCAAAGTTGGACAGTTTCTAAATTGTGATTATTACTATTTGTACTACTGTAGCTAGGATGACATATCTGTTATAGTCTGTTATTCTCACTTGTGTGACAATATTGGAAAGCTCTGGGGTAATAAACTCATGCAGCCCTATAGCAAAAGACTGGGGACTGAGCCAAACAGAAGCCAACAACTCACTCAATTAATTGGGAAGGTAGGATATTCGGACAGACACAAACCAAAAATGTTCTGCACACAGAAAATATCCCTGAAGTACAGACTATTCCTGGAGAGGCCTTGATATTAGTGATATAGCTATCTAGTACCAAAATTCACAAGGATCATCAGAGAAAACAGAATTTAAAAATCAAACATTTTTTGAAATATAAAATGTCAAAACAAAGGAGCAAAATACAATCTCATGCCTCCACCCAACCCAGAAAATGTTGAGGAGACATCAACATAGGAGAAATTAGAAGTCACACACCTGAAATTTCTAAAATGATACCAACTGAAGTAAAAAAAAAAAAAAACCTGCATCAGGCTATAGAAGAAATCAGATAAAAAATAATCTCTCAGGTAAAAATATAAATGATGACCATAATGAAAGAATTACTCAGCATATCTAAAGAAGACATAGATAAGAAATAGAGGAGCATAGAAAAGTGAATGAAACCTTGAATGAACAATATACAAAAGAATTCAAATGCATGAAACAGATTCAAAGAGCTATCCAGGAAATTAAAAATTCAACTGAAACCTGGCAAAATCACTTGACTGAAACTGAAGACAGACTTTCAGAGCTTAAAGACAGGATTGCAGCTAGTAATCATAAAAGGAAAGATTTCTTGAAAATAATAAGGGACTAGGAAATAACAGTTCAACAGCTCCAAAATGATGCAAAGAAAGACAATATAAGACTGAGGCATCAAAGAAAAAGCAAAAATCAACACAAATGACATAAAAAGCCAGAAATAACAGCACAGATTTTCCCAAGCAAAATCTCTTCAGATGTTCCATGTCATGGAAGTATCTTATTTCTCCATTTATTTTGAAAGATAGTTTTACAGTATACAAAGAATTAATGAATCAAAGAGTTGGTTCTTTGAAAGAATAAATAAAATTGATAAATGCCTAGCCAACCTTATCAAAAAAGGGGGAAAAACCCTTAAATTCATGCAATAAGGAATAAAAAGATGGAAATCACTACAAATCCTGTAGAAATTCAGATCATCAATACCTCATTCAAAAATATTCTCTCTCATAGAGTGGAAAACATAGAAGTGCTGGACAGATCCTAGATATGTATGTATTATCAAAGCTGAACCAAAAAAAATGAATAACTTGAATAACCCAATATCAGTCACTGAAATTGAAAATATAATTAAAATTTAGTAACAAAGAAAAGCCCAGGTCCTAATGGATTCACAGCAGAATTCTACAAGAAACTTAGAAAAGTTCTGATGCTAATGTTTCTAAAAACTCTTTAAACTCAAAGGGAAACAATTCTCCCTAACTCATTCATGGAGGCAAGAATTACCCTGATACCAAAACCAGAGAAAGATTCCATCAAAATAGAGATCTACAGGGCAATTTCCCCAATGAAAATAGATGCAAAAATTTTCAATGAAATACTAGGAAGCAATGCAGAAAATCATCAATAAGATTATACAACATAACCAAGTGGGATTCATCCCAGGAATACAGGAATGTTTCAATACATGCAGATTAATAAATGCAATACACCATATCAACAGAGTGAAAGACAAAAATCACATGATCACCTCAATAGATGCAGAAAAACCTTTGGATAAATTTCAACACCCATTCTTGATAACAAAGCCTTCAGACAATCAGAATATATAGTCCTTCAAGTCAGGTGGAATCACAATCCCTGACCTGAAATTATACTACAAAGCTACTGTAATAAAATCAACCTGGTACTGGCTAAAAAACAGACCTGAGGATCAATGGAACAGACTGGAAGATGCAACCATAATGAAAAACCCACTCAGCTACCTAATATTTAACAAAGGGGTCACCCAAACCTACTGGAAGAAAGAAGGCCTGTTCAATAAATGGTGCTGGAAAAACTGGCTTGCCTCTTGCCGAAAACTGAAAATAGACCCCAGTCTATCACCATGCACCAAACTCAGGTCAAAATGGATCATAGACCTCAACATCAAAACAGAAACTCTAAACCTACTGGAAGACAAAGTAGGTAAAAATCTGGAAGACATAGGAGTAGGCAGAGAGT
>PVLD010033256.1:0-13836 GCA_004027595.1 Dinomys branickii
GGTCCAGTCCATGAGGTGCCCTGAGGGGGCCCTCAGCGGAGCACCCACAGGGCCCACTGCGGAGCAGCCGCGGAGCAGCCACGTGGGGCATCCCCAATTTCTAAAGCAGTGGTGCTTGGTATAGTGCTAAAGAAATGTTTATTGCCTGAAAGAATGAAATCATACATATATATCCAGGATTTTTACAATAAGGATTTTAATTCTCTTTTCTACCTATTCTTTTCACTTAAAAATATTACAAAAACACTGTTCTCTGTCAGTATGTGTACAGCAGGATAAACTCACCTCATAACACAAGGTATCATACTACAGTATGTCTGAACCACAATTTATCAAATTTTCAAACTGATAAATACTTATATCATTTCCAGTGTTTATTTTTTGGGAGGTAGGGTGTTGTGAATAGTGCTTAAAGAACTCTCTTTTACAGATACTTTTGCATCCTTGGATGATTTTGGGTTTTTTTTGAGACAGGGTCTCACTACATAGTTCAGGCTGGTTTTGAATTCACTATGTAGTCCAACCTAGTCTTGAACTCACACCAATTCTCCTGCCTCAATCACCTAAGTGCTATCATGCCTGGCTTGGATAAATGTTCTCATAGACAGTTCGAAGAAGTAGAATTGCTGGTTTAGTCTTAGTTTCTTTTAAAGAGATACAGTGCACTAGGACAATATGCAAGGGCTTCACTTGGGAAGATCTGAGCACGCTTCACCTTTGCCATGGACTTGCTCTGTGGCATTCAAATCTTCTGCTGGACTCAGTATCCTGGCAAAAACTCGCCTACTGTCTATACGGTCATATGAGATGGCCAGCATGTAAGTGTCTCCTAGAATATAAGGTTCTGTACAAAAGGAAAAACTATAATCAAGCAATGTGATACAGAAGAGCACAGGTGGTGCAGCAGTACTGCTTCAAGGGCTGCACTGTTTTGCCATGTTTGTAAGATGGGGACAGTAATAGTATCCACCCTGCTGAGGGCCAGTCTAGATCATTTTTTGGGAAAAATCATTTTGTAATTACATTGTGATTAGGGCTTTTCCAAGGCCTAGTATCTTGCCGCGCAGACCGGCTATGCTATGGGGGAATGTCATCCCCCTTACTTCCAGTCACAGTTAAGGCCTCAGTGATGCTATGATGCTGTGATGTCCCAGGGCAAGATTGCATGACATGGAAGACATCCGGGTTCCTTGAGAACCAAGTAGTAATAAAAAAGGTTTCATCTGGGGGAAAGGAGAACTTCTCATTAACCTGCCATCTCTCCTCACTTCCTCATCAACCTAAGATCCTCGTTAGTTTAAGATCACCGCAGCCCTCTGAGTCCTCCGGTAATGCCCTCACCGTTTTCCTCAAAGGAAATGTGACCAATAAATGCCGAGGTTCCGGCTGCCTCGTGGCCCTCTGTTCCCCATGAACTGGCCATCCCAGATCCCCACTGTATCTCTGTTTTATCCCTTGTTCTTTCTTTTTGCCATTCACTGTAAAACCTTGCAGGAGACAGGTCTACTGCAGGGGTCCCCGATACCACCCCACAGCATGGTGAGAGTTACACAAATTCATGTGGGAAAAATATTCAGTACTGGGTATCACACAGTAAATAATGCGTAAGTATTGTCATTTTTTATTACCTGTACTACTGCCATTGTGATTCGGTTGGGACTATAAAGCATTTCTTCATGAAGAGAAGAATTACCTAAATGTTTATTGGCATTTCTTTTTTACAAACTCCTCATGTATTCACAAAAATTTCTCTCACATGAGATTTCTTGTCCCTGACCTATTCTTTCTCATTCTTTGTTAAATTTGTCATCAATTTGAGTTTTCTCATGTGTCACATAGAATATTACATACATGTCTGCTCTCCCTTGAAGATAACGGCACTCAAAACCTGCACTGAAAAAGAGAAAACCCTATTGTTGCTCAATGGTTTCCAAGAAATAAACACAATGACAGAGCGCTTCTCTGAGTGGTTATTTTTACAAAGGAAAGGAAAAATAAAGAAAAGACCACCCGTGTGTTGTACTGCCACACAACCGCCCTCAAGAGCTGCTAGTGATGATTCACGGCTCTTCACCTTAGCATTCGGATGGCGAATGCTCATATGATGCAGCTCAGCCCCGCTCCAAGACTTTCTGCAGAATCCTCACTGAGCCATGCCGCACCAGTGAAACAGAGCTGCTACACTGAACACAGTTAATCTGCTAGCCTGGTACATGGTGGATGATATGAGGTTTCCTAGGAACTCGAAGGGGCACAATGGCCATGGTGCTGGGGGAAGACAAGGCTATTCATAATGTGATAAACAGACATGGATGCATGATTCTATTTACTATGCAGTCATTAGCTTTGAAATTCTGTACTTTTCTCTTTTGCCCTCCTCCCCACTTTCTGTCTCCCAAGAACCCAGCCATTTGTTCATTCTCCAAAGTCCACTGTGTGTGTGTGTGTGTGTGTGTGTATGTGTGTGTGTTTGTAAGTGGGGAGCAAACTCAAAGCCCTACATGTGCAAGTGCTCTACCATTGAGCTACACCCCCAACCCTCCAATTCATTTTGGATCCTGGGAACATCTCTACAATGGTCATAAGGGAGTATCCATGAGCACCTTCCCACATTACTCGTATAATTACCTTTGCACCGGGCATGGTGGCCCATACCTATAATCCCAGCTCCCCAGGATACTGAAGAAGAGGGTATTTTTTATGCCACCCTGGTAAACTTAGGGAGGCCCTATCTCAAAATAAAAACTAAAAATAAAAGAGCTGAGGTTGTACCTCAGTGGTACAGCACCTCTGGGTTTGATTTGTACTATTGACTTTTTAAAATTACCTTTGCTGAACCAAAGATTCTATAAACTCCATAGGATGAAACCTTTCAGATCAAAGCTTGTTCATTCAGATAGTACCAGTTAAAACCCAGAACGCCAGTAAGGATGTAGAGGTACGTGTCCTGAGAAAACTCTCAAGGTAATTAGACCTGTCACCAATATATGTTTAACAGACTCATTTCAATGATACTCAAAAAAGATTTGCAGCCTGGCACAGTGGTGTACTTCCTATAATCCCAGCTACTTGGGAGGCTGAGGAAGAAGGATCAGAAGCCTGAGGCTGGCCTAGGTGTTCTTAGTGTGACCCTATTTTAAAACTAAAAAATAAAAAGGCTGGGATGAAAGAGTATGGCTCAGTGACAGAGAGCGCCTGCACCCAGTCCGCAGTACCAACGGTGGGGGCAGATTGCACAGGTTATTACCTTTCCAGTAGTACAGGTCCTAATGTGGAAAACCTAGGTTTTTGGAAACTTGAAATTGAGGATCTTAAGACTAATGTTTTGTAAATTTTTACCTGTCATTAACTTTTAAAGCAGTGAACTGGCCCAGCTAAATGTCAGGCTGGTACTTGTGGCCTGCTGCGATCTGTTCTTGGGCTGTGTTTCCAACGCCATCTCTGGCCACTTCCCTCCTTGAAGTCCTCCTGTTGTCCCCAAGTCTGTGGACTCTGCTGAGGGGCAAAGTAATTAATCACCTAGGAACTTTCACAACAGTGCTGAGATGCTTTAGACAGAAACTTCAATAGTAACAATATATAGCTCTGCCTGTCTGGAACAGGGCCACTCTTCTTTTGATGAATGCCATTCCTCCAGCTTCAACTCTGTGGTCTGGGAGGATATGCGGGCTGCCAATCAAGGCATGGTAGTTGCTCTCTGATTCACCAGGCCAAACAGAACACACTGGAGCTCTCCTAACTGGAGCATGCAGGGAAAAAGACTTTCCTTTCTGCTCAGGAAACCATAAACATACAAGCAGGAAAGCCTGGTGTGGTGCTGTAGACTTGTAATCCCAGAAACCTAGGAGGCTGAGGCAGGAAGACCACAAGATCAAGCCCAGCCAAAGCAATTCTGTGACTCGGCAAGACCCCATCTCAAAATTTAAAAATCTGGATGCCAGGCATGGTGGCACATGCCTGTAATCCCAGCACCTGGGAGGCTGAAGCAGGAGGATTGCTGTGAGTTCAAGACCAGCCTGGGCTACAAAGTGAGCTGAAGGCCAGCCTGAACTACCTAATGAGACCCTGCCTCAAAAAGACAAGAAAGAAAGAAAGAAAGAAAGAAAGAAAGAAAGAAAGAAAGAAAGAAAGAAAGAAAGAAAGAAAAAGAAGGGAGGGAGGGAGGGAGGGAGGGAGGAAGAAAGAAAGAGAGAGAGAGAGAGAAAAAGAAAAAAGAACTGAAAAGAAAAGAAAAAAAATGTAAGCATGGACTACTCAGCTCTGAAAGGGAAGGGAGACAGAGTCCACCAGTCTTGGCTACTTCTAAGTTTCCTGAGAACAGACCAAATCACCCATTCTAGCCTTTGATGATGTGGTCAATGAATTTCCTTCCTGCCCGTCATGATGAAGATGCCTGTAATCTCAGCATTCTGGGAGGCTGAGGCAGGAGGTTCACAAGTCTGATCCCAGTCTGGACAATTTAGCAACTCAGTGAGACCTTGTCTCAAAACAAAAAATAAAAGAAAGGACTGGGGATGTAGCACAATATGACAGCTTTGGTTCAATCTGTAGTACTACAGAAAGGAAGGAAGAAATGAAGGAATGAAGGAAGGAAAGGAAAGAAGGGAGGGAAGAAGCCTCTTTTTCTTAGCTACTTGAAACTGGTTTTCTGCTACCTAACTGGCTGCTTCGGTTGTTCTGCAGAAGACAGAGATTCTTCACTATTCTTTTTTCTCCTGATTGTCAGTGGAAACAGAGGACAAACTAAAGAATGCTGATGGCCACAAGACTTCTATCAGTTTCATAACTGCAAAGGATAAACATATGCATTGACCATGTGGCAGGGAAACTTTTCAGATGTCTGTACATATATAAATACATATAATCTTAGTATTTTACAGAAAATTGGATCAGATCATGCATAATGTTCGTATTGAACTTGCATTTTCCACTTAATGTTTTGGACACCACGATTTATGAATTTATACAAATCTACCTGGTACTTGGTGGTGTTTTAAATGTGTATTTTATCTCCACAGTGCATCTTCCTAAAAGGCTGTCATGGGTAATATTATCACTAGAATGTGCACAACCTAATTGATAGAATTCTTATCTAGAGCCCAGAGATACTTGCTACTGACTTTTTGGGTGCAAGTAGGTTATGACAGTAGTTGAATGGCTTGTTTTTCGTTTACATGGTATCAATCATGTCAGGCTCTTGGCAGTCTTTCCTGTGCTCTCCCCATTCGGGGACGAACCACAAAGAGCTGTCAGACATGTGGCTGGCAGTGTGTAAGGTAAAATAACATTCTGTGAAGCGGACTGTACAGGTACAGAGAAAATGGAAAAACTTGCTTAGCTTGGATTCAGCTTTAGCATCAAGGGCTACGGAAGTAATAACAAGAACGAACACAATAGCAGCATCTGTCAAGCATCCAATTGGTGCCAAGGATGTTACCTAAGCACTTAGCAGGAACTGCATTGTTTAATGCTCACAATACCCTAATATTATTGCTATTTGGTATATTTAGTAATACTTGTAGCAGTATTTGGTAGTAGTATTTAGTAGTAATTATTCAATGCTCTTTCGGAAAGCTCAGCAGCTAAGAAGTGGCAGTGCTGGCATTTGACCTTGGGCTAAATACTCTGAAGGTCATACCTCTCAGCACCATTTTATTCTCGTCTTCAATTTGCCCACTTGAGACATTTATCTACCCTGACCCCAGGCTGCAACTCAGATTTTGAAATATATGTGTTTATTAAATGTATAAATATTTATTGTTGGACAGAATTTGTAAAAAATTTTACTAAAACCTTTCTTCCTTTGAACATAATTTAGGGAGAATATGATAATAACCTCTTGGCTGCTAAGACCCAGTGACAATAAAAGTTAAAAGATTGTTATGTTTTGATTTTGCACCAATGGGGGGTTGAGCCCAGGGGCTTCATACTACACCATATCCCCAGCCTTTTTTTTTTGAGACAGGTTCTCACCGTGCATTTCAGGCTGGCCTGGAGTCTAAGGTGATCCTTCTGCCTCAGCCTCCTGAGTGCTGGCATTATAGGTGTGTGCACCACACCCAGCTAAGGAGCACTTAATGTTTCTCTCTATATTTTGGGGTTTTTTGTTGTTGTTGTTGTTTCGTTTTTTGTGGTACTGGGGATTGAACCCAGTACCTTGTGCAGGCAAGGCAAGAACTCTACCCATAAGCCACATCCCCAGCCCTGAACTGTTTCTTAAACATAAACTCAAGTTAAAAGTTTTTAAAGATGCAATCCCAGATGTATGGCAACTGCAGTCAACACAGCTTTAAGCATCTAGATTCCTTCCAGCTTGTTGTTCCATCATCCCCAGGTGGAACACATGTCATCCATGTTCCAGGCAGGACAGAGAAGGAAAAAGGATTCTGATGTCCACGTTATCAGATGGTGTGCTGGCCAGTGGTCCATTCAAGTTCTTAGCTTAGTCAAAGAATTTGATGATACAACCAATGGATGTAAAAGCTCCACGTTTACTGAAGGTGAAACAGGAAATGAAGTAGCAGTGAAAACAACAGAGAAAGAGGAAGTAGAGGTGAAAAGAAGAGAGAAAATCACTACAAGAGTAAGAAGCCCGTGGCAATGAGGGCAATGGCCACCATACTTTACAACCTTTTTCTGATGGCAGATCCAGGCCATAGAAGCTGTTTTACCCATGTGATTCCACTGTGATTAGACAGCTCTCCATGATTGACAGGTAACATCCTATTGTCCAGCCTCTTTGCCATGCCCTAATCTCCTGTCTGATCAATATAAAGCAAAGGAATGGATACAAGTTACAGTAATATCCCAGTTCACCAACATTTCTGTTTGCAAACAATTCAGCCATCTTCTCCACACAAACACAAATGCAACCATCTTCCCCAAAACTATAAAACAAAGTTTGTAAATGAAGGCACCACTGTATTATTTAAGTTCATTGCAACTGAACTGGTTAAAAAGTGCTGGGGTGAAAAAAATTGCTGGAGTGTAAGGTGGGCAGTGATGGTGAAACTTTTAGAGCTTTCAATGACACAAACAGGCCACTTCAGCACATGTGCTATAGGTTCACCACTACTGCACTAGGGTAGTATGAGAATAAGGTATTATTTGAATATATGATCTGTCAGAGGATAAATCTACAACTTCATTTAAAGATCTTAATTTGTAGTAGAAAGATTTAAAACTATACCTTCATAATTGGGCTGTCAGACTCAGCCAGTCTTTACTAAAATATGGAGGTGCAACTCAGAGATAATTTGATAGCTCTATCTGACCAGCTGCACAATGGCCTGCACACATACCCCGTTTTGTTTTTCTTGTTGCTGAGACAAAATACCCAACACCCAAAATGAAGGAAGGAAAGGTTTATTTAGCTCACAGTTTGTGGAGGTTTCAGTCCATACTTGGCTGGCTCTGAGGCAGAGTGGCACATGGCAGAGGGCGTGTTCATGGCAGCACAGCACAGCACAGGAAAACAACCAGCAAAAAAATGGAGTAATGGCTGCAAGCAGCCTCTTTCCTTCCCTTACATTGCAAATAGGCTACCCCCACCCAGGGGGCGTGTAGCACTCATACAGTCTCCATGCCCTCCTCTTCCACAGGCTCAGGATGTGTACAAAGTAAGCACCTGGCTTCCTGCTGAATCACTCAGCCAAACCGCTAGACTCCCTAGGTTGACACAATGTATCAACCATAACACCCGCCCACCCAGACCCTGACTTCCCCCAGACCTTCCTACCTCATGATGAAACGTCTCTAATTAAACCTGCCCAAGACACATATGGCTGACAGTGTGTGACCAAATCTATGTAACCAAATCTATGTAACCATAGACTAACCCATTATTGACTCTGTACTTCCTGCTTATAAAATGTATATAAATTGTTATTTTACTCTAAGCCTATGCTGGTGATTTGGACCTGGTTCCCACCAGTCCGTTGGCATTAATAAAGTTAGTTGCTGTCCAACTCCTTGGTGCAGAGCTGTTCCCATCTGGTTCGGTACAGATTCTGCAACAAATTGACTTTAGTTTTTTTTCTAAAATCTGGCAACACTTTATTCCATAAAATAGAATAATATTCCAATTAATCAAACAATGGAGGATAGTTTTACAGACTCAAAAGGGTTAACAAAGCTATGTATGGTGACACATACCTGTAATCCCAGCACTCTGGTAGGCTGAGGCAGGGGGATAACAAGTTGAAGCCTAGTTTGGGCAGTTTAGTGACTTAGACCTTGTCTCAAAATAACACCTAAAAAATGAGCTGGGAATGTAGCTCCGTGAAAAAGCCGTGCTCTATCTCCAGTTTGGGGGAGGGGGAAGGAAGGCTAAAGAAAGCAGAAACAAACAAACAAACAAAAACAAGCAGACTGATACATCACTTTTCTTGTAAGGTAGGGACAAGGAAACAGAACAATAGATAAATAACATTAGGCCACTTCAGGTTGTTCTTTTTTTTTTTTTTTTTTTGGTACCAGTAATCAAACTCAGGACCTCCTGCTTACCAGGCTGGTGCTTGTACTGCTGATGTATATCCCTGGCCCCAGGTTATCTTTTTAATGTAAGGATTAAGATAGAGAAAACTTCATTGTTATACCAATTGAAACTAGACTGTTCGAGAAATTGGGTCATTGCCTTTCTAGCTGATTTTTGGAAGACGTTCACAAAAACAACTCAGTTTAAGTTTGGTGATGTGAAATTTTAGCAGGAGTGACTCCATTTTTCATTTTAGTCTAGTGTGTTGAGGCCTACTGCAACAGCCTGGTCCAAGACATGGCCCTTATAATTTGTGTTTAACAAGTTCAAACAAGCTGAGGATATAGCTTGGCGGCACAAGCGCCTGCCTGGCAAGTGCAAGGTCCTGAGTTCAATTCCCAGGACCAAAAAAAAAAAGAAAAAAAAATTGGTCAACAAGTTCAAACAAGACAGAGATGATAATGCGATAGCAACAGGATGGGAGAGGCTATGGTTCATAAATAGAAGGGGGCTGTGACAGTCCTAGGTCATCAGGAAATGTTTGAGGAGATGTGGGTTCTGCCTCAAAAAGCAAAAATACAATGAATTTAAAAAATCTTTTTAGGAATTTTTTGGATTTTTTTGCTTATTTTGATTTTTGAGGCGGGGTCTCGCTGTGTAGTTCAGGTTGGCCTTGAACTTGTGGCAATCTTCCCACTTTAGCTTCCTGAATGCTGGGATTACACGAGTCTACCACCATGCCCAGGTAGGAATTTATTGGAAAGAAATAGTCACACCTATTCAAAGATAGATGCAGATAGTTGAGAAGAAATAAAAGCCAAAGTCATTTGTAAACTGGTGACCAACTTACAATCATTTATAGATAAGGAAATTTTTCTGTTCAGAAAATTCACAAGAATAAGCAACAAAATCATTACCTTTCCTACAAGATAAATAACCAGTTGGAGTTACATAATAGGAGTAGTTCCCATTTACAGAAATAACCCTCTGGATTATCGTTTGCCTAGGCAGCCACAACAAAATACCACAGAGCAGGAGGCTTAAACAGAAAGGTATTTTCTCACGATTCTAGAGGCCAGAAGTGCAGGATCTACCAGCAGGCAGGGTGGCTTCTTCCACCACCTCTCTCTGGAGCCTGCCGATGCCTGCCTTCCTAGTGCACTCTCACATGGCCTCTGCTCTGTGTCGCATCTTGTATCTCTCCAAGCCCTTCCTCAGCCTCTTCTCTTAAGTACAGCACTCAGACTGGATCAGTGTCCACCCTTGAGAAGGTCCAACCTTCAAATTCAGTCAAAGTCTGAGATAGTGAGAGGATGTCAATGTATGTTGGGGACATTGTCAGAATTCAGCCATAACAACCTCAAAAAAAAAAAAACTATACCTAAATATATCCTTAAAAATGAAATATTAGCAGTCTAGAGGAAAACAGCTATACCATGCAATTTTGACAATTTTGATTTAGGGAAAAGAAATTCCCAACTTGGGAGATACGCGGGATGAGTTTGTATGCTCTAAAATTGAAGAATGAATTTTAGGAACAACAGAAGTGAAGAGCAGAACATATTTATGGAGGGAAAGAGAGCTTCCTTCCGTGAAGGTGGCAGAAGGGGACTGAGTGGTTTGCCCAGGGAACCTGTCTTTTCCAAGGATTTTGATAGAGCAAAACCATGCAGTGAGGCAGGTCCAAGGTGAGGAAAAATGGGAAAACACAAGGTGGGCATGAGGTGAGACAAAAACTATGATCAGCCAATAAGAATTGTTCAGGTAAAATTGATTAAATCAGGATCAAATGGGGAAGAAAGTCATGTAACAAGCGGGCATAAATACATTTTTTTTTTTTTTGTCTTTTTGAGACAGTCTCACTATGCAGTTCAGGCTGGTCTTTAACTTACTTTGTAGCTCAGGTGGGCCTCAAACTTGCAGCAATCCTCCTGCCTCAGCCTCCTGAGTTCTGGGATTACAGGCAAGTGCCACCACACCTGGTGCAGGCATGAATACAGAAAAGGCACTTTTCCTGTAGAGAGTTGGGTTAGTGACTCTTCAAGGCAAGGTGATTGCTACCTATTTAGTATATCAATCCCTGATGTCCATCCCTAGGGAGATATGTGGATGTGTTTCTTTAACCTTTTGTCTTCAGGTCTGGCCCACTGCAAGTACCATGTCTACATGTGCAAGGTGTCTTCTCTACTGGCTCTTCGAGGGCCTGGCCCTGTCTGACTACCTATAATATTTCTATCTAACTCAGCTGCCTATAACTATTTTACTGAGAGGCATAAAAAAGAAGTTCTTGAGAAAATGGAGAAATGCATCATGTGCTTGCTGGGAAAGTCTGAGTATTGTAAGGTTCTGATAAATTATCGACTTATTCCAAATTACTTACAACACAATCAAAGGCGAATAGGATAATTTTCAAACATCTTGTCCTTGCCCTTTCATTTATCTTCCATATTTGTTACATTGCCTTTGACTGTGTATTCATTATTTGTTGGGATGCTACCATTGTTATAAGCAGCTGAGTTAGATAGAAATATTAGACGCAGTCAGACAGGGCGAGGCCCTCAAAGGAGCCAGTGCAGAACATGGGATATCTTGCTGCCTTGCAAATGGAGAGACAAGGCTCTTCTGCTGCGGGCCAGATCTCAAGACAAAAGATTAAACAAATGCACCCACATACCACCCTAGGGATGGGCATCAGGGATTGATATTCGGTATTCATACCCCCTTGCTCCATGATTTGCTTCCCCATTTGATCCCAATTTAATCAATTTTACCTGAACAATTATACTTGGAATCTTATGAGCTGACCGTAGTTCTGTTCCACTCATGCCCACCTTGTGATTTCCCTTTTTTCCCTTCACCTTGGGCTCACCTCACCTCCTGGTTTTGCTCTATCAAAATCTCAGGAAAGGCAGGGTCCTTGGCAACCCACTTGGGTTCCCTTCTGTCCCTTTCTCGAACGAAAGCTTTCTTTCTCACAATAAATATATTCTGTTCTTAACCTGTTGTTCCTCAAAGTCATTCTACAGTTTTAGAGAACACAAACCTGTCCCAGATATCTATCAGGTTGGGAGTTTCTTTCCCCTGTATCACCATCAACCTGAATTTTTCACCCTAATCAGCATTTGCAAACACCTGTATTTAGCAACAGGAAATCATCACCCTACCAGTCTCTTAGGATAAAGCCTCTTGGAAAATTTGAAAATCCTGTCCTGTACAGTCACACTTTATTTGCTTTTATGGTGGTGGGGATTGAACCCAGAGCTTTCACACTGAGGTACACTGCCCGCACTTTTTTTTTTTTTTGGTAATTGCGACAGTCTCGCTGAGGTGCTAAATTGTGATCCTTCTGGATTGCTGGGATTATGGCGCCATGAAGCCTGGCCTGTAGCCAATCTTGTTAAAGTTAAATCTGTCTCTTCGGTTCCATTTCTGTCTGCCCCTCTTATCTCAATACTTGGACTCTTAACTCTGCACATCACATCTAGACCAACCTTTTTAACATACAATTTTATCATCTTCTTTGACATGTACGAAAATCGAAAATCGTACTTGGTAATATTATGGGTGACCTTGAACAACTTAATCACTGTGTGTTAGTTAACTTGTCTATAGAACAGGGACGACAACAGTACTTACTTCATAGAGTTATCCAAATTAAAGCACTTAACAATTTACTATTATAATTATTTTTGTTTTCTTTTTGGTACAGGGGCTCATTTTTATAACCATGCTGGCCTTGAACTCACTATGCAGCTTAGGCTGGCTTCAAACTCCAGATCTCCTTGCCTCAGTCTCCCAAGTTCTGGAATTATAGGTAAGTGCTACCATTCCTGGAAAGTAGTTAAAATTTTACAACAGGACAGTGTAATGGCCTAAGTACCCAGCTGCTTGCTAGACTGACCCCATGCTTGACCCCCGATTCACCTCAAACAGCTAAAGTTCATATACGGTAACATAATTATTGTTTAAAGGTTCCTTGTTCTTTCTCGGAAAGAATTCAAAGAACATTGCCCGTCCCTGCCAGAAACAGGACAGTTACCCAAGCATAAAGTCCCTGATACACCTGTGTATTCATTGTGGTTTTTGTCTTTATAAGCCCTGCATACAATGGGCTCGGGGCTCTCACTTCTCAGCCTTGAAACAGAGGCGTGAGTGGGGGCCGTTGAGCTCAACTATTAAAAGTGCTACTAAATTCTAATTTGGCTGTTTGGGCGTTTATTGTTCTCGGCCCCATCTCAGACAGGAAGTATTTTACGTACATTTGTTCAATAAATAATGTCCCCATTATTTTACCTGTTGCTTAAAATTCTCTTTTCTGTCCATTTTGGACTTACACTGCGTTTTTAAAAGATTGAACTCAGATACACTCAAGGAGTTTACCAATAACCAGGAGAGTTCATTATGGAAACCTTTTATTTTTACTTTTCAGCCTTTTTAGTAGTAAAAGATCGAAGGTAACCCACCGCACATGTTCATCAGTAGAAAAAACTCCTGTGGGAACAACCTTATAGCATGCAAAACTATGGAGAGAAACCTAAATTTGTAGAAAAAAGCGCAACTATGGAGAAAAGACATCATTAAATTTACGTTTTTCTCCATAGTTTTGCATACTGTGATGTTGAAAAGCACAGGTACAATATGCCCGCATTCACATTTATTTTGGGAAGAACTGGAGGATACACATGAAGCTGGGGTTTCTTTCTGTCTTTTGAGACAAGGTCTCACTATGCAGTTCAGGGTGGCCTTGAGCTCACTTTGTAGCCCAGGCTGGTCTCAAACTTGCAGTGATCCTCCTGCCTCGGTCTCCCAAGTGCTGGGATTACAGGCGTGCGCCACCATTCCTGGCCTTGGGCTTGGATTTGTGATCCTCTTGCCTCACCCTCCTAGACTGCTGGGATTACTGGCCTGTGCCACCATTTCTGGTTCATGAATTTTCTCAAGTTTCTGGGAACCATTTCCACTAAGAAGAGAAAACGCAGAGTGCTAAATAAAAAGTTGAGCACACCTGAAAAGTCCTTTTCCCCACAGATGTTTTTCAGGCGTTCCTAGGGCTAGGACTCAAAGGGTTTGACCTTTATAAAAAACAGCTCTCAAGAAGGTGTGACCAGAGGAAGTGCTCTGAAGAAATGACCCAGTGCATTTTAACCACCTAGATACCTGGCTTGTCTAGAAAACAGCCTGTTATTTTCATTTCTCATCACCGGGCCTCATTGGACAGCAGCAAGCAAGGCCTCAGCTGCCACCTGGTGACGCTGACAACGCGCCATCATGAGGCCCAGCTGCTGCAATTAGCAAGGCGGAGTGGTCTCCTTTAAGAAGCTGACTCACGTGGACACTATGTTGTGTGCTCTCAGCTGGGA
>PVLD010033257.1:0-13836 GCA_004027595.1 Dinomys branickii
TGCATGTCTGTATCTGTGTTCCTGAATATACACTTCGAAGTTATCAATATGTAAAGCAACAACCATTGTTGATTCCCTGTCACCTTGTCTGTAAATCAGTTTTGATTGTACTATTCTTATGCTACTTTGTGTCCGTTTGTTAATATGCTTTTGTTCTTTTACTTTTAAAATAATAAAAAAAAAATAACATTTGTATTGGACACAATAGTTTAATAGCATCTGCCCATCCATACTTCCTTTGATACTCCCAGGCCTATCTCAGCATGTAACAGGGTGTCTGCTAAAGCACTGCTGCTTCAGTTTTGAAGATGAAGAAAGTCAGATTCAGGGACAATGCATAGCTTGCCCAACAGGGATAGTAATCTTTCTCTCTCTCCCTCCTTTTCCCCTTCTCTCTCCTCTTCCCTTCCCTCCCTCTCTTCCCCTTCCCTAGTTCTTTTTCTGCTCTCTGCTTCTTGGCTTCCATGTGGTGAGCAGCTTTCCTCCACCATGTTGTTTCTGCCTTGGAATCTGCCAGTCACTGACAAAAACCTCTGAAACCATGAGCCTAACTAAACCTTTTCTCCTTTGTTATGTATGTCAGGTACTTTTGTTCCAGCAACAGAAAGGTAACTGATACATTGAGCCTAGGCAAAGATCCTGCTAAGATGACACACTTAGGAAAGTGGCCAAGACTGAGGTGTCCTACTCCAAGCTCCACATAACTTACACTGTGCAACAATTACTGTGACACCAATATTCAGGATTCTTCAGGTGCTTGGTAATAATAATAAAGAACCTGTGGCCAGAATTAAGCTGCATACTTTAAGTCTTGTCAGAGAATTTATTAAACTTTTGATTTCAAATACAAAAATAACCAGAGCTATATCTGTTCAGTTATTCATCCTTGACACTGAATGGCAATACAAATACAACAAAATAAAGCATGACCTTGAATTTCATCATTCAAACTTTTTGGAATCACAAAGATCATGTGGAGAATAACTGAAGGTTATATAGTGTTACAGATGGCATTATAAAGTGGAAAGCATTTTTGCATTTATTTGGTTCTAAGTGGTAGTTGGATTATAGTACCTGACACCCTACAGACACCTCAAGGTACCCTTAAACAGATTTTTGCATTTGCACAATGCTGGTATTCAAGGCATCATCTGGGTTGCCATGCGATGTGGGTCAAGGTAAAGAAAGTAGATATGAAGCAAGGAAAATGAACAATAGATGGTTCCAGAATAATTTAAAATACTCCAAATTTTGCCACTGGTCATGTTCCATTTATTCCCAGCTTAGTGTGTTCCACTGTGGTTAGAGAGGTGTCATGCCAAGGACCTCAGGGAGGCCTGTCCTGCAGAGTTTTTTATTCCTGTGAGTCAGTAAGGGATAGACTGACCAGGTCTTTTAGTTCCTGTCAGTCCTGTTATTGACACACAGATATGCCCTGAATTAGGATACACTCTCTTCTACCTGACAGCATAACTTTCTCCTTTAAGTCTACAGTACAACAGTAACTATTTTGATCTAATACAAGAATTAACAACTTTCTATCTATAAGCCCTTATTAGCAGGTTTTGGTGCCAGTGGATGGGAAGAAAGCTATGTTAATAGGGTGGATATAACTTCAAAGCTA
Organism: Dinomys branickii; assembly: GCA_004027595.1. NCBI lineage: Eukaryota > Metazoa > Chordata > Mammalia > Rodentia > Dinomyidae > Dinomys > Dinomys branickii. The sequence continues at coordinate 1,625 of PVLD010033257.1, forward strand.
CACAGACAGAAGAATCACTTTTAATGTGTCACTTCTGTTGTGACAAGCAGAACAGGAAAATACAATAAAGGGGAGGAAACAGTTAAAACTACTTTAAATAGAGATGTCAAGCCTCCTAAAAGCAGATAATTAAAATATATATTCATGGCAAAATCATTTTATTCTAGTAAAAACATATTAGGTATCAAGATTTTATGGTAAATGACATTTGCATGTATGTTTTAACAAGCAAATTTAAACATTTTCCTGATTATTTTTATCTGCTTCATTATAATCTTTAGCAACCTACACAATAAAGCTAATCATGGGATGATACATCTGTAAGCTTCAGCACAAATCTTTCACAGCCTGTTGAATTAGTTACATTTCATAATCAGGTACTGGGGAGAACTATTTTAAAAAATTACGTCTGGGCAAACTGGGTCTCCTTTAAAAAGTTCATGTATCCAAATGTAGTGTTTGGTTTGTGAACACTCCTGTGACAGCCTGCACCTGTCCTAAGAATTTCAGGCTCTGTACCCACAGTCCCCAAACATCATATATAATGGTTGCCATTAGACTCAAAGCAACTTTGCCTTGAAGTAGACTTTTGACTTTTACAATGTCTTGTATCTCTCACTTTGCTTTGTTCTCCAACTCTGTAACTCAGGAAAGAAAATTACAATTCATTGGTATTACCAGAGAGAACAGAGTGGCCAGGTTTCATCGTCTGAAGAGAAAATGTGGAGACAGGTGACAGATCAAGACTTGAGTGCTCCATTTACTCAAACACTAGTATGTGCTCATGAGTCTGTAATTGTACCTTCAAGGAAACATTGGATGCCAAGTGGATGTGCTAAGGTGGGCACACACCAGGGAGGGCAGTGACTCTGTCTTCTGCACTGTTCTTCCTCTGGTGACGAAACTAGTGCCAGGTGCATAACTCATGCTCACATGTGAGTTCAATTTATAAATGAATGCAGTTGTGCTGGCAGGGTATCTTAGGCATTAAAATTACAGCTTTCTGTTTTCAGGGTGCATAAAAGTAGGTGCATGGGGAGAAAGCCATTTGTTTAATAACCCTTGGTAGGCACTGTTCAAGGCACCTTCATGTGTTGTTTCTTTTTACTCCTTACAACAGCTCAATAAGAAAGTTTGTAGACTGCTCATCCAACTACAGAATATCATTCAGTTTTTAAACCAGAGTATACATGAAGATGCCATAGGATATGCAGTTAGGTAAACAGATTGGTTATGGAACAGTGCGCACAATAGGACTTACTTCATAAACAATCTAGCAAAACATGTGTATATAGGTGCAGAAAAGCAATCTGGAAGGAGTCCAACTGTGGCTATCACTGGGCTGTCACACTGATGTACACATTTGTGTTTTATTGTCTGCTTTTCATATTTATCTCCATAATGAGCATGCATTCTTTTGTAATTATATATTGTTAAACAATAGTAATTGGAAAAGGGATATGATACCAAATGGACTCTTGGAAGAATCACTGGGGAAGTTGCAGAGAGGAAGTAGAAAATGTTTGAAAACATATAGTATTGGTATGGTTATATAGAAACACACATTGTCATATATTGCTCAGAGTGCATTTTGACAATCCCCTACTTAGGAGTTTCTATCCAAATTTGATATGACCATATCCTTTAATCTAAGTGGATTAAATAAACTATGGCACAACCATGACACAAAATATATGTATCTATTAAAAAGGAGGAGAAATTCCTTTCTGTACTGATTTGGAAAGATTCTGAATATATATATATATATATATATATATATATATATATATATATAATTACATTATATATCAGTGCTGGGGATTGAACCTAGGGTTTTGTGCATGCAGCATAAGCACTCTACCACTGAGCTTCAATCCAAGTTCAAATTATACTTTAAAAAGTCAGATGCAGAAAGACACATGACTTGCTACCATCTGTTCAAAAGCAAGGAAGGAACAAGACAGAGATAAAGCAAACCATGGAATCTACATTTAAATAGAACAGCATTTGAACCTTGGCTATACCAATTAGCATCCATGGAAGATTTATTATGCTCCTTATCCCTTCCAAAACATCAGCTCCCGAAAACCTAGCGATAATACCAAATGTCTGATTTTTGTAAGGATCACATGAATTTGACGATCAAATACAGCTGCCTTTAATGTTACCTGCACACATTCATTGACACATATAGCAAATATTGATTAAGTGCCTAGCTTGTACCAAATGCTGTTCTGGGTACTTGAAATGCATCAGTGAACAAAATAGACATAGAAAAGCAGAACTGTTGATGCAGAAAATAAACACTCCCCTTCACTTCACAGAGTCTCCTTTTCTAGCCTCACATCCTGACTTTGTATAAGAATATTCTGTTGTGTCACATTTTTATTGTTTTTGCTTGGTTTTGTGCTTGTCTGTGTTGTTATTTTGTTACTGGTTTTTATTCTCTTTATAATAAAATAAATTATCTCCTTTAAGAAAAGAATATTCTGCTACTTTTAAACCAACTCACCTATTATTCTCTCGACAGACATTTTCTATGTTAGTCTCTCCGTGTCTTTGTTCATGCCATTTCCTCTGGATAAAACAGTCTCCTCACCTGTGCTGATTATCCATGCCTCTCCACAACTTCAAAACTGACCCACCTCCCAAAACCCATATTAAGGGATACCACATGCAAAAGTAGCTTCTGAATGGCTTGCCCTCAAATTACTATCTTGCTTCCCTATACTCAGGAGTAGCTATTGTTTATAGACTTGAGGGGACACCTATCTTATACAATTACTAATAATGGTGTATATTCAAGTCTTTCTAGATTATAAGCTCCTGGAGACTCTATGTAATTTAGAAAAAGAATCCACATGCTGCTCTTAGTTGATGTTCAATGAACATTTACTTGTTAATATTTTAATTGCAGCTTGAGCTCTCCTCATTAGCCTTGTCATATTGAATTGGAGCGATGTCTTATTTGCCTATTATTTCCCCTTGTCAGTTGTGATTTCCTTAAGGACTAGGGCCTATGTCCTTTATCTTTATGTCCCTGGCACTCACACTGCAACCGTACTTGGTAATGGTACATGTACTGAGCTGACACATCAGTTAACACATTACGCTTGGTTTAACTAAGAGAACAAATTGAACAGGAATAAAAATTTTATCATTGATTTTGGAGGGGTGACCTAAATATATGCAAATGAAAGCACAACCCTTTAACACTACATTCCATTAATGGCTGAAAGTATCTCTGGCTCTGCATGATGAAAATGTACAGACATTGAGCCTCCCGTGACTCTTAGGCCATCAACCCTCATACAATGGCAAGCAAGCCTGCACTTTACATAACTGGACCCAAATTCACTACTATTTACTACATTAGCATTGGGTACAGGATTTGGCACCTGGAGACTGCTGAATAACAGGACTTGTTTGAACAAATGGATGAACAAACAGCTGTCAATTTGAGGCCATCCCCCAAAAGGAGCCAAAGGACAGCAAGCAGGCAGGTCAAGGATTTCAAAGCCTGTTTTGCCTCAGTATACCTGGAAGTTTCCTGTTTTTGCATAGGTAAAGCAACAGTTCAGAGGCCCCAAATCAAAATCCAAGTGTTTAAGTCTAACCCCTACTGATAGAAGGTTGTTTCCATTTCTCCAGCTGAAGGGTCCTTAGCTGGATAACAGTGAAGGAGGTCTCACTGTTCTGCCCATAAATGTTTGTCCCCCTTGATAGTCCTAGAAATTTCAGTCACCTAGGAAAGTTGAAAGAAAAGGCCAGCAAACATCCTTATACTTTTTTACCTAATCTAGTGGGTCTCAGCAAGAAAGGTTTGGTTTTGAACCCTTCCCCCAATGATCATTTGACAGTGACTAGATGGATTCTTGGTTGTCCCTACTAGTGTGCAGGAGGGGGGAACCTATTGGTACCCTGTAAGCACCATTATCATCTTTCAGTATTTTGCAACATTTATCTTATCACTCTCCCCTTCTCTGTCTTCTTCCCACCTCTCCATTTATGCTTATAAATCTTTGCTTGAAATATCTGACAGTAAGTCACACACATGGTGACACAACACCCTAAACTCCTGCAGCATTTGTACCCTAACAAGCAGGAGATTTTCCTTTCAAGCCACAAAGAATATCTCATCCAATATATTTATGGTATGATTAATATTATCTAATTTATAGTCCGTATTTAAATTTCTCCAATTGTCCTAATGAAGTTCTTTTCTTTGTAGTATCCAATCAAGCTTTATGCTTCCCATATATTTGCCCTATTACTTAATGTATTAAAGGTGTAAAGCTTTGAACCCCAAGATTTTACTGAGTATGATGCAGTCTTTCCCTTTAAATCCCAGAAGTAATGACCAATGTTTGTAAACCACACTGCAGAGTTTACTCAAATGTCACTCAGAGTTCACACCATGCCTGGCAATGGCGGTTGCCCAATAGCTCTTATTTGCTAACTGAGCTGACACGCAAGTTCAGTGGTGGTGAACCTATGGCACTCATGCACTACCAGCCTCTTTGTTATCACTTAGAAGTCTAAAAGGGTCACCATCACTGCCCAAGTTGTTGCTTTCTAAGTAAAGACTATGGTAATTGTACGCAGTAGGGATACGGTAGAAAAAGGTCCTAAATCACTCCCTGCCATTGGTCTGATGAAGGAATTCAAGATGGGAACATAAATTGATAATTGATCAGGAATTAGAAAACAGGAAAAAAATGGTCTGCATTTATTCAGAAATGAGTCAGTTGGAAATCAGAGGGCCCTCCCATACTAGTGGTTAGAAAAACGCAGCAGAAAGATAACAACGGATGACAACAACAAACACCAGGCATCAGAACAAGGGTTTTTAACCTCCAAGAACACTGTAGCCCGGCTGGACAGCCCCTTACAGAAGTCTTGGTTGCCAGGAGCCCAAGGCACAGGCAGGCAAGATGTGCTAGTAAATGCCAGACACTAAGCAATTCCTTTCATCCTTCCTTCTGCCATGAAACATCTGAGGAGGCAAAGCAATCTCTTGAAAACACAGCTCGGTTTTACTGATGCTTGGGGATGGGGGAGATTGGCCAATTTGGATTAGAAAAAGACTCAGAGTACAAACCCAATGCATCAAAGGAGCTCAGTCCTTCCATAGAAAACCCTTCTGGTCAATTAACAGCATTCCTTGAGTACTGATTCATGTTTGCCAGGTCAGTCCTGTGCACAATTCAGCAGCTCCGCACTCCATGGTTCATCCGCAGGCTAGAAGGCAGTCCAAGAGCTCTGTCTCTCTTCCCAACTACTCAATGCCCTCATGCAACTACTCCCATTCATTCAAATATACAATAGATGTTATTGAGGGCTTCCCAGACAGCCCTTGTGTAGTACTAGAGCACTGTCAAGCAGACTGTGTGCTCGGCCTCCTGGAACTCACAACATTACGGAGGATAGCAGGGGTCATGGCTTATCCAACACGGACATTATCCTGGCTCTGAGCTGTTTCCTACACTCTGAGTTTATCAAAACTTTCCAGTTAGGAATTCCATGGAATAGTGCACCAGGAGACAGGACAATCTTCCTCACATTTCTCATATTATCCCATGAGGACAACTTGGAAACAATTATGAGCACAGTACAGTATATGTTTATGATACATAACAGTTCCATTCATTCTGAGGAACCGGCACATACACATACCTATCTCATTTGATCATTTTTACTTCTTCCCATTTCCCACCCCCTACCCTCCTTCCCAACTCCCCAGATACCTTTTTCACTCATACCAATCATTAAATGCTTTTTCCTGTTTTTCACTGAGGGCCTAGTCCTTTGCTTTTAGCTGGCACATAGAACTTGATTATGCCTCCAGGACCCACCAAATGCATCATGCCATACAACCTGACAGTCATTACAGGATTAATGGAACATGGCAATGTTTGAATCTGCCAAATGGCCTAATCCAACCTTCAAATACGTTGTTAAAATACTTTTGCAATCACTTATCATTTTGAGAGATAGCATTCATTTTCATATTTCACTTATTTATAGAGAATTCACATGCTGATATTGCTGCTCACCAAGCTTGCTCAACTCTAACTGGTTTCCCATTGAAAACATGTTGAAAAATCCAAACAATTTGTAGCTATTTATCATTCAAATTTTATTTTCACTGTTGGAAACATGAACAGGTCCTTTGATCATTGCAAAATTTTTGTGAATTAACATAAATATTAACATGTATTATTTTGTTTAAGCAAATTTAACAAATACATACTAATATTTCTTAAGAAAATTAATATATTAATTTAATATATAACTGTGTTAATATATATACATATGTGTACATATTTGCTTGTCTGGACTGTAGTTCATCTAATTATCATGACACTGCTTAAGACCCTGAATCTTAACTCTGAAGTGTAGTTTGATAGTTATTCCTATTCCACTAATATATTTTTCCAAGTAAGAGTAAACTTATCCTAAGTAAATTATTACCTAAAATTTACCCTAAGTTGAGTATAGACAAGAACAGAAGGTGAGGGGATTACTAAAAAGAAAAAAAAAACTGGAGAAAGGGCAGAAGAACTGATATTACCATGTATATGCTTCTGGTGAACTAAAAGTAAAGATGGATAGAGATGGAGGGGCGTGGGCCTTGAAGCAGGAGATTATGTTCTAGGAGTATTGTTTATAGCAGAGATCCACAAACGTTTTCCAGGAAAGAGCCAGAGAGTAAATATTTCCATATTCGTGGATCATAAGGTCTCTGTTGCAACTATTCAACTCCACTATTGCTTCAAAAGCAACCACACACAGAATGTAAATTAATGAGTGTGGCTTTTTCCAATAAAATTTATTTGAAAAAATGCATATGTGGCCTTACAGGCATAATTTGGTGGCTCCTGCTTTATAGTGTTTCCTTGGGAAAGTCATTTATATATCTCCTCCTCAGACTTCTCATGGAATAAAGGTGATAGGCTACATGATTTGTGAAGTCCCTTCAAGCTCCAAAGTGTCCATTTTCATCCATCATCATCTTTCTCAAAGGCCATAATCTTGAACAGGATTGGAAGACTCTCAGATACACAAATTCTAAAATGCTAGGTTTTTTTTGCACGTGGGTAACAGTTTACCACCAAGGAAAAATGAATATGACTCCTATTTAACATAGCATTTGATCCAAGTATAGAACATTATAGCTCAGTCCATCACATCCCTGAATGTTTATGGGGAGCTTAAGAACTGCAAGCCATTGATCTTCTTGTTTGAATGAGGCCGCTGTTTGGATGAATGGTATTTTAAACATACAATATGCAGGTAGTCTGCAAACCATAGTGGAATACTTGCTCTAATGGCTGCTTTCTAAAATTCAAATCAAGATTTGTTGAGACTTAGAGAAGGAAGATTACAAGCTGATATCTAAGGGTTTTCAAATATGATGTTTTAAGGTGGTTTTAATATCAAGGAGCATGATGCTTAATATTGTTAATAATGTCCATTCTGGTATAAGATTTATTCATACTTGTCAATGGCTGTTAATTTTCCTATCATCTAAATGTGTGTGAACAATGTGTGTGTGTGTGTGTGTGTGTGTGTGTGTGTGTATATATATATATAATTTCCAACATGCTTGAGTTTAATTTGGCATCTCAGTATATAAATAGAGATTCATTCTTTACTACTGAATTATAATCCCTACAGAACCGTGTTTGTAGCAAACCTTCTGATACCCTTAACAAGGCAGGATGGAGAGTTATAGCACACTTGGGTATACTTAAATGCACTGGCTCTAAATGTGTCATCTGGTTCCCTTCCCTCAAGTTAGGGCACATTTGTGATACTTTAATGGGTTATATGTTATGTAAACAAAACATAAACCTGGTGTGCTTTATTTTTCATCTAATTCTAGGAAGATTTTTGGTGACTTTTCATTTAGTGTCGTTTAATACAGATTCATGTTTTTGTTCTTGCATTTATGTGACTGCTGCCTCTCCCTATCAATATCTTGAAGTCATCACACAGTTCCATGGTGTCTCATAATTTCTGAGACTATTAATATAAAAGAATAAATGTGCACTTGATGCTAAGTGCAGAAATTAAAATGATTTTTAATACTCTCAGTATAGTTATCAAGAGGAAATACATTGGTTCACTAGATTTCTCAGTACCTGCACATTTCCAAGGTCATCAAAAATGTATAGGAATAGAGAGTACAAAAAGCCTTGCAGGGAATACAAATATATCATTCAGTGCTTCTCTCTCCCTCCCTCCCCCTCTCTCTCTCTCTCTCTCACTCTGTCTCATCTTTAAACGATAGCAAAGATAATATGGAGAAAAGATATTCCAGGTTAAAATGTAGGAACTTTACACTAGCAATAGAAACCAATTTGTATCCTATCCAATATTGTACTATTCTAATTTGCTTTTGTTTCACTTATTAGAAAATCTTTTCATGCTAGGTGCAACAACACACGCTGGTAACTCTAGAAACTGGAGAAGTTGAGGCAGAAAGACAGCAAATTTGAGAACAACTTGGCAACTCAGCAAGATCCTGGAGCAAAATTAAAAACTAAACATAGCTAGTGATGCAGCTCACTGGTAGAGTGCTGCTGGATTTGATGCCCAGTACAAAAGGAAGGGAGGGAAGAAGGGAGGGAGGGAGGCCGGCTATTCCATTGAAGACTGTGTTATGGATAGAACTGTCCCAGATAAAGAATGAACAGTCCAAAGCAAAGCAGAGAGGTGATGATATTGTTTATGGGATGAACACAGACGCATCATGCCTCCTTGCTCCATAAAGAACACTGAATTATGCTGTGTGTGTTTAGACAAAGCTCAAACAGCTGGAGTCCATCACAAACTCTGGAAGTGAAAGAGAAGGCCTACATGTTAAAAATCATCATTTTCATGGTTTCATATCCTAGCTCAACATTTCCTTAACAATTTGAGAACAATTATTATATTTATCATGACAACTGCAACAAAATCTACAGGAAGATAAATAGGACTGTTAGTTAAAATATTAGGGTTCTTTAGGTTTCATCCATCTTCCCTAACTTCCATTTGGAGTTTATCTGTATTTCTCACTCCATCTACTCCAAATAGAGGTGCATTATCATTGAACATAGGGAAAGAGCCAGAATTTCCTCGCCCCAGCTCATGCAATAGCCACAAGTAGCTCTTCTACCTTTTTAAAAAAATGTCTAAACATAATCATTTTGAAAATCAGGACAGAAGCCATCATGTATTATTCCAAGATGTGGCTTAGAGACAAAATGAGCTGAAAACACTGGGAAGGCAATAAGCTCTCAATATTTCTACATCAGAGAGTAATTATGTCCACAGCAAGAAAGACATTTATTTACAAAGTGTGTAGACTTATAAATTGCGGGGAAAGAGCTATATTGCAACCATGTGTGACATGCTAAGTTTTTATCAAACAAGTTCTAAAAATCTGCTGCTCCAACTGACAATAATAATATTACCACAAATGAGAATGTTTCCAGGAAAGAGATTTTAGCAAGTACATGATACATCTAATAGAGATGTGCTGAAAAGCCTCTCATAATGGAAAAGGTCCCTTACAGCAGGGCTGCTCCATTTAATGTGCATGAATACAAATCACCAGAGCATTGTGCAAATGCAGGTTCTACTTCAGCTGGACTCTCATGTCCAGTTACGGCCCTTCCGCCCACTCACCTCCACACCTGTGGTCAGTAAACTACAGCCCATGGCCTTGGTCTACAGCCTGAATTTTGTAAATATTTTCATGGGAATATAGCCATGCCCATTCATTTAAGTATTATCCATGGCTGCTTTCACACAGAAATGGCAGAGTTGTGTAGTGTGACAGAGGACAAGCAGCTTACAAAGCCTAAAATATTTACCATCTGGACCTTTACAGAGAAAGGTCACCATGTGTTTCTCTAGCCCACTTGGTTGCACCATTCAGGGTGCCTTCATTTACTTTTTCTTGTAAATAACCCTAATTCTCTTATGAGGTTCCACGCCTCCTTAGACTGTGTGACTCATCTATTAAACTATGTACCACCAGCGAAGGATTTGCCTACCCTTAGAGCCCAATGAACAGAGTTGAATCAAACTGAACTTTGGAGTTTTCTAGGGCAATACTGAACTCGTGATATTTAAGACAGCAAAATTTCTGAGAGCAATAAGCAAACATCTGATTATACCTGTAACTAAATTAGCAGAAACCAAATGGCCCTTCTGGCAGCAAAACAAAAGTGGCTCTTAGAGCCATTTTGTTTGACAGAGATTTTACAAGAGGCTCCACAATGAAATGCCATTGTAAAACACTGACTATTAGCACTCCCTATTCTTGGAACCTGCTCCCTGCCCTTTGCAGTGAGGACCACCCAAAGGTACACCATGCATGGTGGTTTATGGGCTGTGTATTTCTCCTTTGCTTCAGAAACCTCATTCATTTCATATTTTATAGTCTTACTGGGCTTCAGGACCCAGTAGGAAAAAGAGACAGTAATTGTATTTTGTAAGCAACTAGTGGTTTTCTTTATTTTAAAATTAACTTCTTAAGGTCAGGTGTGGTGGAATATGCCTGTAACTCCAGCATTCTGGAGGTTGAGGCTGGAGGATCGCCATGAATTTGAGACCAGCCTGGGTTACATAGTGAGTTTAAAGCTAGCCTGAACTATATAGCAAGACCCTGTCTCACAAAACCAAAGAAGGACAGACAGAAAGAAAGTCACTAATTAATATACTTCTTTAAATTCATCTATTTTTTTTTTTTTGCTGTACTGGGGATCGAACTCAGGACCCTGCGCTTGCTAGGCAAGCGCTTATTCCACTGAGCTATATCCCCAGCCCTAAATTCATCAATTCTTAAGAACAAAATTAAAACACACCTTTCATCACTGCCTCCAGAAAGGTTATGGATCCTTCCCTAATTATATTCATCCATTGTATGTTCGAATTCTCAGCCTTTCTCTCATTTCTATCATTTTCCCAGCCCCACAAATTCCATATTCTGTAAGTCCTATAAGTTTATACAAGTTCCAACAATTGCTCAGATCACATAAGAAACGTATTTCTAAGATGCTGATATGGCTTTGGCCCTTTAAAATAAATTCATTTGAAGGTAATAATTACAGATAACCCTTAGTTTATAAAATGAATCTTATTTTCATGAAGAATTAGAAATATTCTAGTAAAAGCTCTGCATCCTACATGAAGATGCCTTTTTAGAATAAAAAAAAAATCTTACTCTGTATGTAGAAGACAATGAGGTGTGAAACATACACACAAACTAAATTGGTGTCCCTCAACTTTTGATGGTTATAATTAATTAACTTTTCTGAACTTGTTCTTCTCTGTAACCCATACCTCTTCCAGGGTAATGCCATTGGTTACCTGTCCTTTATAAAGCTGATTAAATGCTCACCTCCTTCCTGAATCTTCTGGGCTCCAGTTCATCCCACCTTGCAGTGTAAGAACTCCAGTAGTTCTTCCCACTTGGATGTCCACAGGGACCTCAAAATCAATAAATCTAAAATTGAAGTCATGCTTATTCCCCCAAACCTACTCTTTTCCCTAACTTCTCTCTCCTTATAAATGGCTACCCCGTACTCTAAGAGAGGCTATGGATATTCCAGGGCTAGCCCATCAACCCTAGAGCACTTCTCCAATTCTCCCTCCCTCTCGCTCTTTCTCTCTCTCTCTCTGCTCTCCCTACAGTCACATTGTGCTAACTTCTTATCTTTCTGATTTAATCGTTCATCTTCTATGAGATCTTTTTTATCAGTTTGCTCTCTACAGTATGGTAGCCACTCATTATGTGTGGTTATTGAACACAGGAAATGTGGTGAGTCTGAATTTAGAAGAGTTATAAGTATGAGATGCACACCAACTTTAAGATTTAGTATAAAAATGAATATAAAAGATCTAACTAATAATTTTAATAAATTGACTATACATTCAAATGATCATATTTTGGGCTAAGCAAAAACATACTAAAAACAAATATCACCTGGCTAATTGTTTTTCAAATATGACTACCGGAAAATTTAAAATAATGTCTCACATCATAATTTTGTTGCACTATGCTGCTGTTAAGGCTAGATACTCCTCCCACAGATTTCTGTACAACTACCATTCTTTGTATTAATTTTCCTGGTTACTTGCCTATCTGTTCTGGGCTCTCTTTGCTGTCAGAAGCAGGGCACTTGATATCTTCTGTGGGATTACACCCAGAACTG
>PVLD010033258.1:0-13830 GCA_004027595.1 Dinomys branickii
AAACAGCCAGGTTCATCAGGAAAGCCAGCATGACGAGCTCCTCCAAAACAACTATCAGCTCCAGCAGCCTTTCTCTGCTCCCAACAGCCTTTCTTCTTCTCCTCCAGTTCTGCCTCTTATGCTGCTGGCAACAGTCCCCAGGTGGGCCTCCCACACCCAGCACCACTTACTCAGTTCAGCTGGGGGTTATAAGTTGACCGCCAGTTATCAGTCCACTACACACATACAGGTGGCCCTGTCTAGGCTGTCATTAGGCATATGCATCTCAGGTCTGGATTTTAGGCATGCAGTCTCATGAGAAATGTGCTGTGTTGATGATGTGGGGTCTAGGTTAGAATACTACTGCATTAGAATATTAATCCCAAACTGAACAAATGAGATCAAGATGACCCTTTGGGCCCTTGGGGCCTGAGGGAGACTTCTCCACTACAGGTAGGGGAACCCCTAGAAATGGCACCCACAGAGAAGAGCTCTGACAAAAAAAATTACAAACTACAACTGGATCAAGGAGGTGTCAGTGGTTGAAACTCAAGCTGACGTACGTGTTTAGCAATATGATACGGATGATCAGGGCTGGGGCGCGGGGAGTTCCATCTGGTGGTCATTTAATGCCAGGGCGTCAGCTTTTGTCAAGGCTGCTAACAGATTTCTGCCCTGGAAGGAGGGCTGATGGAAACAGTAGGGGGTGCAAGCCCTGCCCCCAGCCATACTTTGGCATTGCTACTGGATTTTGCCCCTAATTTTAGCCCTTTCCTGTACAGGTTCTTAGAGGTTAAAAAAAATGGCTAAGACTTCAAATCCTCAGGGAAGCAGCCGTTTCACTGCCGAGGTGATGGGGCAATTCCGTCTTTCAGCACTGGTGGACCCTGGCAGCTGTGAAGCTGTGGCATGGCTGGAGAAAACCATCGTCCTCGCCAACTGCCCGTGCGCAGTGGACACCGACGGCGTGCAGCGCAGAGGGTCTGTGCTGGAGGACAGACGTCTGTACTTGGGATCTGACAGTGTCGCAGGAGGCAACCATGCTACAGAACTACTACAAAACTCCCATCACGTGTGGAGGAGTATTTTGTGCCCCTCCCCCTATAAGATCTCTTTACCAAAGCTGAAGGAACAAGAGCTTTGCCTACACCGCTGAGTAGCTGTTCTGGGGAAGGGGTACCCTGTGAGCACAGGGAAGCACCATGCTGGTATTTTAATGTAAACCCTAACGCTCCCACTTTCTTCAGTCACCTGAAAAAAATGGATGCTCAAGTACATCTCTGTAACTGACTTCGGAAGACAGCATTGGCGTACTCTGGCCAAAACATTATCTTCCCATACCGCCCCCCAAAAGACTGTCTACCAAATTGCATGTAAAAAAAATGGGTAAGAAGGAAGCCAGAACTTTCAACGTTTTCCTCAGCAGAGGAAATGTTAATCCAGTCGGAACCTGCTCCCCAGAAAGGACGGGGGCTGGGAAGACGGTGGGAGATGCAGCCTGAAAACCCCTTCTACGTGGGATTCTTCCTAAGCTGGTTTTTCCAAGTCGTGCCTCTATTGTTTTTGTTGCAAGCTGTGTTTCTTGAGTATTGATAGGTATAAAAAAGGGTTTCTTAGGACAAGACTAGTTTGGGGGCGCTTCAAAACGCATATGGGCTTCCTACAGTTGCCATAATGAAACAAGAGGCTTAAAAAGAGAAGTTTTTTTTCACTGGAGGCCAGGAGTTTGGAATTAGGAGGGCTGGATCAGTGGAGGCTCAGAGAAAGAAAGAAGGGGTCCCCTGCCTCTCCGCCTCCTGGGGCTGCCCACAGCCCTTGGCGTTCCTGGGCTTGGAAGCAGCACCCTGATCTCCTTCTCTACCTTCATGCTCTGTCTCTGTATCCAGATCACTTCTCCTCTTGTAAGGACATTGTCATTGGATTTAGGATCAGCCCCAGCCCAGTATGAGCTCATCTCGATCACATCTGCAGAGACTACGCAGAATCAACAAATAAATTCCTACTTATAGGTACCCAGGGTTAGGACTTGAACATATCTATCTGGTGGCACAATTTAACCCATGACAGGGAAGAAACAGATTTATCTTATGACTTCTCACAGGCTTTAAGTTTGGTGACTCTGCAAAAAAGGGGGAGCAGAGCTTGCTGCTGTTTTGAAATCCAAGTAATCAAGAAAATCCTGACATGTAAATTTTTGATGGCGTCTCCCAGGCAGCTAGTGCCCCGAGGGGTTTGTTTGGGAAACAGTGTCTTGGGTGACTGAGTAAGATGTGAGCCTTTTTCCCATGAGGCCTCTGTTCAGCAGTAGCCACTCACACTGCTGAAGGCTCCCGGGGAACCTGATGGTGGGTGCTCCTTTCCGTTGTCCTGCGGAGATCTCTGCTGGTCCCTGGGGTGGGGATACCTTGTTCATGGGTCCCCCGTCTTCCACAGAGATGATACATAGGGGGAGTGCAGCTAATCCTGGCTATTCTGGAGGAGAGTATATTCATGTCTGGTGTTTGTGGTTCTGTGGTTCTGGTTTCTTTTTTTTTTTTTTTTTCTGGCTTTGTGGGACAGGGTCTCACTATGCAGTTCAGGCTGGCCTTGAGCCCACTTTGTAGTCCAGGCTGGCCTTGAACTCACAATAATCCTCCTGCCTCAGCCTCCCGAGTGCTGGGATTACAGGCGTGCGCCACCACGCCCGGCTTGTGGTTCTGGTTTCAGACATCCCAATCTCCAATGATTTTCTGTTTTCTGAATCCTGCAAGGAGACATGGGGCCTGCATGTTCAAAGGAGTCTTGGGGAATGTTGGTAGGGCTGCCATTTGGAGGCATTGGTTGTATTATGCATGCCCCTAGGAAGCCCAATTTCACACTGTAGACATGGCAGGTCTAAGTTTCTAGTAGCAGCCAGGTGTGGTGGCACACACTTGTAATCCCAGCACTCGGGAGGCTGAAGCAGGATTGTTGTGTGTTTGAGATCAGCTTGGACTCCAAAGTGAGCTTAAGGCCAGTCTGAACTACCAGTGAGACCCTGTCTCAAAAAGATTAAAAAAAAAATTCTAATAGCAGCGTGTCCTGTTTTCAAACAATATTCTAATTTCCAGCTGGCGACATTAAAGGATCTCTAGGGAGAGACACCTTTTTCTAGGTGGCACAGAGGGGACATGTTATAGTGGTGCCCCTGAGGAATATCAGATCTGAAAGGGCTTTGACAGAGGACAGGTCCAATTCTGCATTTGTTACGACTTGGCTTGCAAATAATAGAAACTTAAGTCCAACTGCCTAAGGTCAGAAGGGGAACTAAATGACGATGCCGCTAGGATTGGAAACATCATAGACCCGGGGAGACTGACGTGGCCAGGACCTGACTCGTCTCTCCTCACTTTCTGCTCCTTTCGATGCATCTGCAGCCTGCCTTCTTCTCATCTTACTCTCTGTGATCAGTGTTCATCAGCCCGCAGAGAAACTGACACCTTGAACATCCCACTGTTAAAATTCCTGGGGATAGGTTAAAAGAGATTAAAATGTGTTACCTACATGTACCAACTCCCCATGGTGACTGCAATCAACATGTACGGCAAACATGACCCAACAAAAATTTTAAAAATCCCAGAGAGATGTAATTGGTTCAGTTGTGATCACATCAATCATATGGCGTGTGTGTGTGTGTGTGTGTGTGTGTGTGTGTGTACATTGTGGGTGGGGCAGACAGGAGGTAATGGTCATACACTCTCAGGGAAGCATTACAAAGAGAACAGATAGAAAAGGCTTGTCACCAGTGACACACCCATCTACAGAAGAGACTGGAATGAAATGCAAACACAGGTGACCAAACTGCTGTATGCCTCACAGTCCCACACTGCTCCCTCTCGTCAGAAAGCAGTGATTTTATTGATAGCATTTTTCATTTGAAGGTGAAAATAATTAACCAAAATCTAGTATGAAAAATTTTCAGCTCTTCCAGAAGAGGCAAATGGAGAAAGGAAGAAATATAGATAAGGCCATTGTAGAAAGACTCGGGATGTTTTCTGAGCCACCAAATAAATATTTTCATAGCTTCCAGGGCTGGTGCCAGAGAGATTTCAAAGATGTGTCAAAGATGTTTCAGCATGCGCCCCATTGTAGAGCGGATAGGTGTGCTGGGATGTTCTCGCGTGGCCCCATAGGAACATCCTGTTGGGTTGGTACTGTCTTTACAGGTTGGATAACAGTCTTAAATAAGAGCCTTTTCCAAAGTAGTCTGTGAATTAAAAAATTATTTATTTATTCATTTGACGCGATCTCGCTCTGTAGTGCAGGCTGGCCTCAGACTCTCGGCAATCTTCCTGCCTCAGCCTCCTAAATGCTGGGCTTATAGGTGTGTGCCCGGCTGTGAACAAATTTCTATCAGTGAAATGTTTGATAAAGTGCTTCATGAATAGAGTAACTGGTTGCCTTCAGACCCACTGTGTTGAAAACCCCCCTTGCGCCATATGCTAGATGACATCACCACCAATCACCGCAGCGTTCCCAGCCAACGTCCACTTTTAGAATCTATTTGGGCGTGCGTGTGGCGAAAGACTTTGGAGCTTCAGCACTTGATGGTTCTGTCAGTCGTTTTACCGCCTCTACCCCGCCCCTGCGCCTATGTTTTTGAGGTTGTCACACTGTGTAGTTTAGGCTGGCTGCGAAGTGACGGCAACCCTCCTACCCGCACCTCCTAACCCTACCTCCTAAGCGCTGGAATTTTAGGCGTGCACCCCTGTGCCGCTCTCTCATTGAGCTTTTATTTCCCTTTAGCCGCCAAGATCTCGCGAGACCTACCCGGTCTCCTCCCTCCGCCTCCCCCGTGCGCCTGCGCAGATCTTTCAAAGCAGAAGGTTGTAGTTGGAGGAAGTGGCTGTGTGGGTCCCGTCACCGAGCTACCGTTACTACTTTTCAGAAGCTCTCCTCGGCCGCTTGTTGGGACCCTTTGCCGCCAAGATGCCTCGAATTATGATCAAAGGGGGCGTGTGGCGGAATACCGAGGTGAGTCTTCTTTTCCCGCCGAGCGCTGCCTTCCACCCCCTCGGTGTTTTGTGCGCACGCGCGCTGAGGTCGCGCAGGGAGGAGAGGAGGACGCTCGCAGGGTCCGCTGGAGATGCCTTGGGGACCCGGGCCGGGGGTGGGCACCTCTGGACGGGAATGGGACGCCGCTACCTGGCCTCCAGGCTCCGCGCTCGCTGCTGGGCCCTTGGTGAACCTTTATTGAGTTATGGAGGTCGTGCCCCCATCCTCGGAGGAGCTCCGGGTTGGTGGGGGAGATGGACCTCACCCTTTCTCAGCTGGAACCTTGCGCCCTTCCCGCCCCCTCCCCCCCAAATAAAAGTTAAGGTGGCCAAAATGTTTTAATTGACTTGCAGAAGGGAAGCGGCTTGAGTGTCAGTTTCCAAGAGCCCGGGCTGCCCGCATCCCTCTTACCTTAGCAATGCACGACCCGTCTCTGTCCTTCCGACAGATCCCAGAGGCTGCCTCTTCTGTCACTCCGCGGTTGCTTGGGCAAAGGCTAGACGGGACAAAACACCTATGATAGTGTTTGCTTCCAAAGATGTTGTGGATAATGCCATAGGTTAGCCGAAAGGTGTAAATAGAAATCAGATTTTAGTGCATTTTGTATTCAGAGTGCA
Organism: Dinomys branickii; assembly: GCA_004027595.1. Classification (NCBI taxonomy): domain Eukaryota; kingdom Metazoa; phylum Chordata; class Mammalia; order Rodentia; family Dinomyidae; genus Dinomys; species Dinomys branickii. The sequence continues at coordinate 5,610 of PVLD010033258.1, forward strand.
CTGAACTATTAGTTTCTGAAATCTATCTTTTTTGTGGTACTGGGAATCGAACTGATTGTCAGGCAGGCACTTATGCCACTGAAATATATCCCCGGCCTCTATCTTATCTTTAGAAGTTCAGTCTCTTTACATCTTATACCGTCTCGGATTACCTTCTTTTTAAATTTTTAAAATTTATTTTCTGTCTTTTTGAGACCAGGTCTCACTATGCAGTTCAGGCTGGCTTTGGGCTCACTTGTAGCCCAGGCTGGCCTCCAACTTGCAAAGATCCTCCTACCTCAGCCTCCCCAGTGCTGGGATTACAGGTGTGTACCTCCACACCCTGAATGGATTATCTTTTTTTTGCTCGGTCTCGTGATAATCCTTTAAACAGAGTTTAGAAATGTATTTTGGAATCTTTGCCTGTTTACCTTGTAAAAGTTAGTTGTATCCCCAGTGGTTTGTTTCTTAACCTCTCAAAGCCTCGGTTCCTTCATTTTTCTAAAGGAGATAATACCTACCTTTTTTGAGTGACTAAACGAGTTAGTACATTTGGAACAGAGTTGGGCACACAGTAGGCTTTCAGTGAGTGCTAGTTGCTTTATCCCCTGTCACACAGCTCTGCAAGAGGATCAAGTCTCGTACTCCTAGGGCCTTAGGCAGTAACTGACGTGAAGGAGGTTGCTTGGTAGAGGTTTGGGAATGAATTTAGTGGGATGGACGCCTGCTGTGTGTGCTTGGCTGCAGGTGTGCTGAAGTAGAGTGGTGCTGTCCTTCACAGAGTTACACTTGAAGGCTGTGTAAACTGCCTCAGCTTGCAGAGAGAGAGCCAGGCTGTTGCAGCTGGAGGAGAGATGACTTTTGAGGGAAAGACAGATTCACAGAATCAAGTAACAGGAGGATTCCCGTGTGTTTGTCAAACCCCTGCAGTTACTTATTTATATCTCTGATGGGGTAGAGTGGAGAAGCTCAGCTACAGACATAACACAAGTTCTGCGTGAAAAAAGTAAAATGTCTCAAGTCATTTATCCATGGGCTCATCTTCCTTATCTTGGCTAGCGTGTGGCTAGTCTGTCAGTCTTTCCTGGTCCCGCTGCGTTTCACCTTACTTGGGTGTCCTGGTGAGATAGTACTTAGATACCGGGATAGACTGGGAGAGCTTGTTCGTGGGGTGGGGAAGAGATACTTAATTTTTAGGTTAGACCTAGGATGTGGATTCTTGGGTCATGGTATGAGTAAAGAGGGTGCAGAAGAAATGACCTGGGTGTCCAGAGTCCCAGGTTACTTCTTGAAGCCTGGATGTGTCCTACTTGATTCTCTTTCCTCAAGCACTCAAGTCCTGGTTCAAGGTAGGTGTTCGGGAGGTGTGTTTTAAATGACTGTATAAATGAATGAGCTGTCCCCTTTTGAAGAGAATCATATGTACTTATTAGGGAATACTTGTTAATCTCCAGCGTGAAGTTGTGTTTCTCAGTTGGTCTGTTTCCACTTCCAATTTATTGAAGGATATAGTGTAAGAGAGGATAAGATACCCATCTGTGGGATTTCTTACTAGTTTTTTTGCGTTTTGCTGATTCTTGCGTACTGTTTATTATGATAGTGAAGTTTTTATGCTATTTTTTAACACTTTGTGTATGTATATGTGTATGTCTTTATTTTTGCCCCAGCCCTATTAAACTTTATCTTTTCTCATGTCGAATTGTGTGATTGACTGTGTTTTTTCCTTAATAATTCATTTAGGATGAGATTCTGAAAGCAGCGGTAATGAAATATGGGAAAAACCAGTGGTCTAGGATTGCCTCTCTGCTGCATAGGAAATCAGCAAAGCAATGCAAAGCCAGATGGTAGGTACCAGTTAATAAGTGGAAAATGGCAAGCAACGTCAGGTCTTTGAACCCTCCTGAAGAAAGCAGGCATCATGATGTAATGGGAAGCAGGGAGTGGGAAAAGGGATTTAGAATCAGCTGTTACTTGCTTCTGGCATAATCTCTGCAAGCGTTTTTTAGTCCTTCTGCCTTGCCCCTGTTTACCCAATTAGGGAAAATTGTGCTTGACACTAACTGATGAAGGTGGGAGGCTCGGTCTGAATGAATTGATGTGTGCTTTGTGGAGCATAGCACCTTTCAGGGACACGTGAGCCCCAGCTTGTAAATGGTTTGTGTTCTAAAAGTTTATACATTTGTTAGTTCAGAACTTCTTTTAAGAAATGGTAAATAATGGTTTAATTTTTAGGCAAACTTACAATATTGAATTTCCTCAGAATTGAAATAATGTATATTTGCTACCGTAAAACAACATAAGCCTACAATGTCACCTTTTAAATCACAGGGTAGTGGACACGTTCAGCTATTTACATGTCTCCTTGGCACGAGTGGCCTGGCCTCAGTCCAAGCCCGTCTGCTGCTAGTGACATACTTTGGACTATACAAGAGTGACCTAATTTCTTAGGCATTCTGATAGGGGAAAGAATCCATGTAGAGATTGGACTTTAAAGAGGAAGGTGGTTCTCAGCCTGAAGAAGTGGTTGTGATTTTTCTAAGCTCCTGTTTGATTGTTATGAGGGATTACTCATGTCCTGTTTGCCAGCTTCTCATCCAGCTCAGTACTGCATGGAAGAGGTGGGTTGAGTGGACATCAGGGAAGACAGAGGATGCCACAATAGTTATATTTAAATTTAAAAACATAGCAAGTTATCGAAAATTGGGTTAAATAACCCTGAGTTATTGCAGGCTGATCAGGCCCGTAATCTCCCAAGCGAGTGGACAGTGAAGGCTTAAATAAGTGAGACAGTGGAAATGGTTTCAGGGCTCCAGGAGGGACTAACTCTCACAGCTTCAGTGTTCTCTGAGTTTAGCCCAAGACTTCTCTGGGCGGCCCGTATTTATTTGGTTTTCAAACAAATGAGGAGGATACTCTCACGGGACCTTGGGAGAATCTTCCCAAGTAGTAAATTATGTCAATCAGGAGCACTGCCTTATCTTTAGGCTGGCATTAATGTAGGAGTGTGGAGCCTGCAGCTGCAGTCTCATTGTAGTTAATAGGGGTTCCAGCCAGACACCCTCAGCTGTGGTCTTGTCAGAAAGGTGCCTGAGCTTCAGACAACTCACAAGTAAAATGCGGAAAGCCAGTTGGCTTATATTAAACCCTGCTCAGAGCCGCTTTGTGGTGATCCCAACACCAAATGAAAACTTGCAGTGCTGAAAAGCATTCAGTGAATGTGAGTCAGATGTTTAAAGAAGTGAACCAAGTGGTGCGAGCGTCAAAGCATGATAAAGCACAGTATCCTGAACACTCGAAATACCAAAATGTAGGAGGCAGCATTGTTTTTTTCCAGATCATTTCAAAGCCTCTAGTAAAAGTGTAATATAAATAGAAATAAACAGTCATTGTGAAGGCCTATGGTCATATTGCAGGCAAGTTAACTTCTTTAAGCATTGCTTGTCATGCACAATAGAAATTCGGGGAATATAGTGAGATGGAAAATATTGACTGGGAGAAGTTTAGCTACATAGTGAATATTCTGTTGCCAAAAAGGATGCGTTAGTAATTAAAGGATGAGAGCTGTGCTTGTCAGACAGTAGAGCTCTGAGCAGAGTGTAAGCCGGATATCTGTAGTAGGTGATGGCTGAGTGCATTAAATTGTGTCTTGGAAAGGTGTCTTACCTTTTTTTTGGTATTGGAAATTGAACTCAGGACCTTGTGCTTGCCAAGCAGGCACTGTGCCACTGAGCTATATCTCCAGCCCTAAATTGTATCTTTTAATAGGTATGAGTGGCTAGATCCAAGCATTAAGAAGACAGAATGGTCCAGAGAAGAGGAGGAAAAACTCTTGCACTTGGCTAAATTGATGCCAACTCAGTGGAGGACCATCGCTCCGATCATCGGAAGAACAGCAGCCCAGTGCTTGGAGCACTATGAATTTCTCTTGTAAGTGATTCTTCTAAAGCAGGTTAAGATCAGAGTATACTTTAATGACACTGAACAGACATTTAGCATTTCCTGTCTTTAAATATGTAATTACAGATGTAACTAAAACCAGAGGAGCTAAAGCTATTGGATTCTGTATTTCATGTATCATATGGCTGATAAAATTATGTCTTCTGTTATACATAGCTTTTTGGGGGGGTGCAGTATTGGGGATTGAACCCAGGACCTTTGCAGTAGGTTACATCTTGAGTCTTTTTTATTTTTTATTTGAAACAGGATCTTGCTAATTTATTAAATTGTCCAGGCTGGGCTGGAACTTGGAATCCTGTCTCACATACTTTTTAAAAATTAATTTGAAAACGTCTACGAGTCATATGCGGTCATGCTAAAAAATCTAGGACAAAGAATCCTACACTGTTGGTGGGGATGTAAACCAGTACGACCACTATGGAAATCAGTGCAGAGAGTCCCAAGAAACTAAAAATAGAAATTCCATTGAATCCACCTATTCTTCTGGGTTTCTTTCCCAAAAAGTTAAAGACATCATATTGCAGGGATGCATGCCCAAGTTTATAGCAGCACAATTCAAAATAGCTAAACCTTAGAAAGAGCCTTTATGCCCATCTGCAAATGAATGGATAAAGTTTGTACGCAGTGCAATACTGCTCAGCCCTAAAGGATAAATTTGAGTTGTTTGTGGCAAAATGGATGCCCTTTGAAACCGTAAGTTTAAATGAAAAGGTTAAATTTAACCATAAGGGTAAATCAGGCGTGCAATCTAAAATATCACGTTTTCTCTTACGTGAAAAAGCTAAAGTATAAGTAAATTAAAGAGCAAAATAAAAGGTAGGTAATAGGAAACAGAGATAGAGGGAAAGGGGACAAGAGATGAGGGAGTGGAGGAGGAGGGAGACAAAAAGAACTAAGGTGCGTCATGTGCATTATCAACTCCCCAACGCTGGCTGTAGTCGTTATGTACCATAAATATACTGATAAGTATAAAAATTAAAAAAAAATTTGGGAAAAACAGAAGAAATAAAAGACTTACACTTTTTAAAATTAATTTTTAAAAAGTGTGTGAGACAGGATTCCAAGTTCCAGCCCAGCCTGGACAATTTAATAAATTAGCAAGACCCTGTTTCAGATTAAAAAATAAATAGAAGAAATAAAAGTTACCCATAACCACACTGCTGAGAATTAATGTTAGAACATTTTGGTTCTTTGCTAGTAGTGTTTTTATTTGTATGGTTGCCTTTGTATGCCTTTGTGTGCCTTTGTGATTGAGGAGCTGCTTAGATCATGTTTTGTACTGAATGGAAGCACTTGCTGAGATTAGAATTTTAATACTATTTCTTCCTGATAATGCATTAGTAGAAGTGCTTTATTTGGTTAATACCTGTCTGTTGAATTTGTGGGGAAAAAATGGCCACGGCTAAGAAAGTTCACCAACTGTTCTGGGGATAAACAGCACGATGAACTCCTCTGGGTTTTTCCAAGGGACAAAACTGCCCAAAGAGACAATGAAGAGGAAACCACAGATGATCCACGGAAACTGAAACCTGGAGAAATAGATCCGAATCCAGAGACAAAGCCAGCCCGGCCTGATCCAATTGATATGGACGAGGGTGAGTGGACGAGGGTGCTGGTGAGGAATCTGCTTCTTTGTGACTGTGGGCTGCTCACGTCCCTTTCACACTTTTTTAATTCTTTTCTGAATTCTGACTTTTTAGAATCCCAGGTCTATCCACATTTGTTACCGACGTTCCAGTTTCTATTAGAGAGTAGTTACCCTTTTTTTAATCTTATTTTTTTAGTTTACATAGTAAATTAAGTAGTAGACTGATAGAGTAGTGTTGGGTAGGTTTCTGGAAGCAAAAGCTACTGTTTCTCATTCCTGTTCCGTAAAGACAGGCAGGAAGTCAGGATATTGGACCTTACTCCTTCTTTGACTTGACAGTGATCTTGGACTGAGAAGGCAACGCTGCAGGTTTGTGAGGGAGGCTTATGAGTCTGTGAGGCATGGAAATAACCAGAGAAACTGGATTTTATTTATTTTTTGTTTGTGTTTTTGAGACATTCTCCTCCACAGCTATGTAGTTCAGTCTGGCCTTGAACTCACTATGTAGCCCAGGCTGGCCTAAAAACTCAGGGCAATCCTCCTACCTCAGATTCCCAAGTGCTGGGATTACAGGGGTGCACCACCATGCATGGCTGAGAAAGTGGATTTTGGATCTAGGTCTGTCCTTATTAGTGCTCTAACTTTAGGTGAGTCATGCAGTGTCTCTCAGCTCTGATGCCTTTCTTGCCATACAGACATTAGAATCTACTTTGCATCACAGGGTTGTTGCAAGCTCTCAACAAACACTTGCTGAGTTTTAAATTGTAAAAATTTAAAATAGTAGTTTCCAAAGACAGGGTGTGACTAGGCTGGCCACATGATGTTCCCCTGGGGAATTCTTAAAACTGGATCCAGGGCGTCCCCTGGAGATAGGGAGAAGGCCTCCTTGTGTGGAAATTCTTCTGAGGTGTCAGCACTGGCATTTACGATTCTTTTCTGGAGAGACATGGAAGTGGTATAGGCAGAGGGCGTTCTGAGGGTGAGGCTGTAGCTAATGGAGACTAGCAATTCCTTCATAATTCGTTTTTACATTATATTGTGTCAGTTGATAATAAAACAGGTGCTACAGCTCCGTTTCATGAATACTTAGGAGGTGCCTACCTATTTTGTTTTACCTTGCTCTTCTCAGTGTTACTATGAAGTGGGGATTGTTATTCCAGGTATACAGGGGAGCGTGTCAAAGAGCATAGAGAAGTGGCTAAGGTCGCCCAGCTAGCAAGCAGTGGGCCTGGTTTTTAATCTGGGTTTCTCTGACTTTAAAACCCAAGGTATTTACATTATGCTACACCATTTAAAGAGTGTATTTCTCTCATTTGAAGCACGGGGGGTCCCTTTTACAGTCCTTGCTTATGTTGGAGAGGAACGTAGTTTCTGTCTCTTACAGATGAACTTGAGATGCTGTCTGAAGCTAGAGCCCGCCTGGCTAATACCCAAGGGAAGAAGGCCAAGAGGAAAGCAAGAGAGAAACAGTTGGAAGAAGCAAGGTATGGATTTTTCTTCTATGTTGAATAATTAGTAGATGCATCCATTAGCCCCCTGAAACTGTGCAGTTTACCAGTGTTGTGCGGTGAATAAAAATCTCGGTTGTCCAGTTCCATTTGCCTTAGCCTTTTACTCTGAAAAAATCTTGTATTTTTTTTACCCTGAACCACTGAAGACATGACAGATGTAATGCATACTTTACGTATCATGTACGTCGGGTGTGTGCTTTCAGCATAGCAGAGCTTCATCTGTTGAGGCATCTTAGGGTGAAGTGCCAGGAGGACAGAAGGCTGTGTGACTTTATGTGACAGCCAGTGGGTTACTCTTTTTCGTGGTTAGTATTGGGCAGGCGCTGCTGTGAAACAGGAATCTCTGCTGAACAGAGTGTGTCGATGAGCCTTCAAACAGGTTTTAGTCTGTCATAGAAATCTTCATTTAAAAGTTAGTGCATATTAGCCATTGTCCGGGATTTTCTCTGCTGTATTATTCTCAGTCTCTTGGTATCACTTCAATGGCCCAGAGACCAAGATGAAATTAGTAATGAGACCATCTGAATTATCGCTCATTAGCTTCCTATGCGGGCATTGGAAGGCCCCCGCCCAGTGCTTTTTGTGGAGAAGCACTTCTTTATGTGTAGCAGTGTGTTGGAATTGAAATGACAAGTCCTAGGATGGAGAGTCTCCCGTGTCTGAGGGTGCTTATTGGCGTAGCTGGCCAGTCCCCAGCTGGGAGGGATTAACTGTTGATGGGAAGATGATCAGCCTGCAAGACCAAATACGAGGAGGAGGCACTAAGTTTTCTACCTAGTGTCAGCCACCTTTCAATTCTGGACACTCTTTAGGGTTATGTAGTTCTTCCATTTTTATCCTGGGTTGTTTGAATATTCACTTTTTAACCATGTAGGTGGGTCTAGGGCTATAGCAGATGCATTTGTGAAAAATCTCCCAATTTTGGTCAACACTGATTCTTTTTTTTTTTTTTTTTTTTTTTTTTTTTTTTTTTTTTTTTTTTTTTTTTTTTTTTTTTTTTTTTTTTTTTTTTTTTTTTTTTTTTTTTTTTTTTTTTTTTTTTTTTTAATTTTATTTTAAAGACAAAAGAATGGAGACATATGAACCAGAAAAGCCATAAACAATACAGAAAATACAAAGTTATACAGAATATAGTAGGGAATTAGAACTGGATGTTGTATTACATAGTTATCTTCACATTAGTTAA
>PVLD010033259.1:0-13834 GCA_004027595.1 Dinomys branickii
CACACACACAAACAAACATAATTAATACATCTGTAGGTATTCATACTTACATGTTAGGGCAGTCATGTGTCACTTAATGGTGATATACAGTCTGTGGAGTGGTTTTGTTACTGTGCAGACATCAGAAATTATACTTATACAAACTAAGACAGTTACAGGGTCCCAAAGCAACATAATCTTATGAGATCTCTATTGTATAAACTGTCCATCATTAATCAAAATGTCATTCTGTGGCACATGAGTATATACACATATACACATATACAGATGCATATATAATTACATTTTATTGAGGTATACAATAAATGCACTAATCTTAAATGTGTATCTTGATAAAACTGTGTGGGCATATATATACAAGAAACCAACCCGCTTATCAAGGTATCAAGGACTTCCTTCCCCTATCTAGCCAGCACCCTAACACACCCGAAGTAATAGCTATTTTGACTTCTGTCAGCACAGATTAGTTTTTACTTTTGCCATGGCTTCATCTAAGTGGACTCATGTAGCACATCTTTTGTGACTAGCTTTTTATTCCAAAATAAATTCTGTCAGATTCATCCAATATTTTTTAGGCACTGATAATTCTGTTTTATTAAAAGAACATACCTATTTATTGCTTTATACAACACTGTGTAAAAAACCCAAGTATTTATACAAGTCGTTCAATTATACATCATGTGACAAAGTCAGTAAACACATTACATTCTATAAAATCCACTTTCTTGAAACTTAAAAACTGTAGGTATCAAGTCATACAGCTAAAGGAAAGACATACAGTTTGGAAACCAGAGGTACTGGCAGGGAAGTTGCGCTTACATGACTAAATATGTGAACTTAGAAAACAGTTGGGCTTAGAGTAATTATTGTCTTTCCTGTTGATCCACATATAACAAATATAACACTGATTGTGGAAGAAGTATGTTCACTAATAATTGATTCACTTCACAAAATTGCCAAAATGTATCTTTATGGGTAAATCTCCCCTTGCTTGCTATGTAATGTTGTTTTTCAGTAGGTTAAACTGATAACTGATAGCTTACCTAAGTTGAACTAATTTTATTTTTGCAGATTGGTGGTGATAATATCAACTTAGCAATATTAGATGGCATGTTAAAAAAAACCCAAAGAAACCCTTTATTTAGTATTTAAATCAAAAACATTACTCTTGGTTTCTGGATTGGTCTCTTAACTATTGGTTTCTACCAGTGTTTCCACAGTATCTTCTTGAAGTGTTGACAAACACCCCAGCAAACATTGATACCTTTACCATTTTTAGTCAGAGTATCCATAGGTGAATTACCTGCCATCATAAGGTCTACAAAGTATGAATCCAAAGTGTATTTACTGGTTGAATAATAGTTATTTCTTCAGCTTTGTCAGAGTACAGGCTCAACTCCAAGCGTGTAGTTCAGTTAGCAGAGCTAACTGAATTAGGTCATGGGCTGTTTCAGTGGTTGCATGTTCCATGTGATAACAATATATACTTCACGGGGAATATTTGTCATTTCATAGGTAAGAGCCATCTATAAACTATTTTAAACCCACATTGACCAAAGCACAGAAGATTCAAATCTGAGAATACTTAACTCCTGAGAGGACACTAAACAGTTGTGTGGTTTCCCTTTATTCTTAAAAGGGGGAAAGCTGCAAATTTGTTTGTTTTTTCAGGACTTGGGATTGAACCACTGAACATACAAAGCAGAGGATAAAATTTCATAGGCAGGATATTTACTAGCAGAAAACTTCAAGTGCCTAGCAAACACTGTACAGATATGGGATCAATAAAGTTAGTACAGGAGACCCAGGATGGTGGAGGCACCATTTGGCCACTACTGCCATCCCATATCTCGGAATCAAGAATTGTGCAGCTATACACAGAGAGAAGGATTTTGCAGAGTTAGGAAAAGCCAAATGTAAAGGTCATTTCAAGAAGTCTTTCAAGGAGTAGAAAATATTGCCTACTGTTGTATCCCAAGGAAGACTTTCCATGATTGGAAATGTAGCAAGCTGAGCTATGGAGAGAACACAGACACAGAGACTCCCAAAATATTCTCACACATCTTTTAATTTTTGACCTTAGCACAACTGACACTATTGTGGCTGAGGACAGAAACCTTCCATGTGGGGACAGATTGTGACCATTGTAGATTCTTGATAAAAGTTGAATTTTTCTCCAGATGCTTTTCGTCCCTTTTCAGTTAATTTGGTTAGAAGATATTTTGGAGTTTTTAGGTAAAGAACTTAGATTAGAAAACATAGGATGGACTCATGCAGAAAAATCAAACACTTAAGGTCATCTTCAGACATGGAGAGAAATATAAAGATGATTCAAAAAATCCCTCAAACTTAATCAACCAGGTATGTTAATGTGTCCATGAAGAAGAAAATATTGGCTGTTCTCATGTAAAGCGATACTGAAAAAACTGCACATAAATTTACCAGTGTGAAATGTCTGCTCGTTGAGAGGACGACCGTCAGGACAGTGTTCTAATGTTACCTATTTCATTTGTGTTGCAATTAACCTCTGGTGCTCCACATTGAGATGCCACTATTGTCACCCACACAGCAACAAACATCTGCGAGCAGAAGGCTTTTTCTGGATAGATTCCTAGGTGTGGAATTACCTCGCTAAAAAGTATGACTATATAAGGGTTCTTCATATATATTACTAAACCCTGAGGATTGTGTCAGCAATAAATTAATGATTTTATTTACATTTCATATTTGCCAGCGCTGAATTTTCTCAGTCAAAAATGAAAGGGCCAATTTCATGAGACCAAATGGTATTTCATATTTGTTTTGACTTCTTTATTGGCAAAGCTGAATATTTGTCTATGTAGATGGATACTCGGTGGGATTTTCTTTTGTGGGTTATTTATGTCCTTGACCCATTTATCTATAGGGTGGAAGAGTATTAGTTAAGTTGTTGATAACGAGTTATTAATGTAGTGCCATTGGCCATCTCCATTCAATTTTACTGAAAAATCTCGTCCTCTGCTGTTTATGTGTTGTGGCATTTTTAAAATAGAAATTTCAAATTTTTATGATGTCAGACCTGAACCTATTCATCGTCCATTGACTCACCATTTAGCTATTCCTCATCCAAAGAATTAATGTCCACTCACACTTCTTGGGCACGTCTGTGAGTTTTTATACTTGTCTTCTCAATCTAGCAGGATTTCGTTTTAGTGTATGACACCGCATCAGCTTTTTAAACTGTTAAGACTGTCCCCCTTTCTCCCATCCTGTCAGATTCAGACTGTTGCTTTTTTTTACTTCTTATTTCCTCCAGTCACAGGGGTAACCAGTTTATACACTGATCACTTAGACACCTTTTTTCTGAATATTTAGCCAATAAACATGTTCTGATGGAAATATACCAATGTTTTAAAATTTTATGACAGTCATTTTTCTTACTGCACAAAGATACGTGTGTGTGTGTTTTAGGTGCATAAATTCACTAGAAACATTGTCAGATTTGTGTGGTAGCAGGAATTGTATTAACTATTTAACTGTATTAACTGTTTAAATAATAATGTTTTACCATTGTTAATTCCCTGTCACCTTATCTGTAATTCAGTTTTAATTGTACTATTTTGGTGCTACTTTGTAAGTGGTTGTCTGTTTGTTAATATGTTTTCATCTTTTATTAAAAAAAAATAAATAATAACATGTTTCATATGGGCATGGTGGCACATGGCTATAATCCCAGCACTCTGGAGGCTGAGGCAGGAGGATTTCCATGAGTTCAAGGCCAGCCTGGGCTCCATAAGCAAGTTCAAGGCCAACTTTCACTACATAGTGAAACCTTATCTCAAAGAAAAAACCCAAAAATGAAAATAATGACGTGTCTGATTTTAAGTTTTTTCAAATGTTTATGTATGTATACACATATATGTACATATTCATTTTTAAGCATAAGAAAACACAGATGTGCCAAAAGTTTATGCATTGCCATCATTTATCTAAAATCTGATATAATTTATCTTTTATATCATGTATATTATACATAATTATTTGTATAGTACTTAGGTAGATTATAATATTCATATTGTATAAAAGTCACTAATTCAGAACTATATTCAAATACTAACCATACATCTGTGAATTAATGATCTGGAAGAAATCTAACTAGTTACCCAGCTAATTGCCTTCTTTGGTAGCTTAAACAATGTATACTTACAGAAAAACTAGTCTGTGTAGCCAAACCCACCTTGTGGGCTATTTGAAAACTATCAGTTAGTCACATATTATTTGGAATGAATGTACCTGGATTCATATTGCCTGAATCTCCCCTAGAAGGTGTCAGTCAGAGACAAGTGAATAAAAAGCAGTGAGTATTTTAGGTTACTCTTAGTAACTCCTAAATTACACATGGGTTGTGTTGGGTATGTAACACACGTGTCTGTCTTTTTTAGGAAGTCATACGGTTCCTAGATACCAAGCATCCGGGCCATTACCAAGTCTATAATCTGTGCAGTATGTATATAGCTCAATATTTTTCCACAATAGATATAGAAAACAGATTACTACAATAATAAGATGGTTCTGTTTTTTCATTTCATTTAATCATAAGTATTTAGAAGGAGGGAGTTAGATTTTTTTTAAAAAACACATCTTTGGCTGGCCCTGTTTGGTAGGAAAAGTTACCTCCCCAGCACAAAGTTCCCTATGAGGGGGCAGGAATGGCGGGAGGGAGTCGAAGTGAGCCATTTAATAAGATACGCTTTAATGGTACTAGAGAAATATTTCTGGTTTCCATGCAAGACTGTGTTGACACAGACCACCAAAGCAATGAGTCCTCTAATCTAAGAAGAGTGTGTTGTGATAACAACAGGGCACTTGTCGCAAAAATATCAACAGCAACAACAAGCCCTGTAGAAAACATTTTACCTACCCCATTTTACCACTCTTGTCTCTTGTTATTGTTCCCCCTCTTCCTGTAGAGGAAGTAGATGCTTTCAGAGGGCGAACATTTTGCTCAACTGCATTTGCCTCTGCTGCATGGTTTCTAACCATCCTACGGAGATGTAGTGAACAGTGTGCTACAAAGTTAAAAATGATGCCTGTTGATCAAAGTTCAGTTCGGGTTACCTGAGGCAGAGAAGCCACTGGTAGCCTTATGTTTTTGAGACTCTTACGATTGTTTTAGAGCAGCAGATTTTGACTCAGAAAGCTACTTTTGAAGGTGGATAAGACATTTATAAGAGAAATTTTAAACTCATTTATAACTTCATCACTTGCCATGTTTTTAGGCACAGAGCTATAATGTATGTATTATTTCTTTAAGGTGAGAGAGCTTATGATCCTAAGTACTTTCATTATAGGGTCCATCGAATCAAAATTGATGATCACAATGTCCCCACTCTGAAGTAAGTTTGGCGCTACCTTGACTATCAGAAAACGGCTAAATACACAGGGCTTGGTTTTTTTGGAAATACTCACATTCAACTAAAAATCTTGTGTTTCAAATCAGGGAAATGTTATTGTTCTCCAAGGAAGTGGAGGAATGGATGGCGCAAGACGGGAAAATGTCATTGTGATTCACTGTAAGGGAGGCAAAGGTAATAACGATGCTTTTATGTTTTTCTAAAGAATTTAAAAAGCCGTAGCTGGGGATATCGCTTAGTGGTGGAGCACTTGGCTAGTAGGTGTGAAGCTCTGGATTAAATCCCCAGTACTATAAGGAAAACAGAAAGAAGTTGACAAGACATATCAAAGCACAAGAACAAAATACATAGTCCATGGATCAGTATGAAGAGCTGTTAGCAAGACTGAAGGAAGGAAGGACAAGAAGAAATAGAGAAAGAGAGGAAAGGAGAAGGGAGAGAACAGGGAGGAGAAAGTGGGAAGGAAAGATGAGGGAGTTGGGCATATTTTCCCTTCTTTACTGGCTATTTGAGTTTCCTCATTTTTATCTGACTATTTCTATCTGTCAAAATAAAAACGGCATACAATTTCAGAATGTCAGAGGACTTTTCAATTTAAGGCTATTCTTTTTTTGTTTTTCTTTTTCTTTTTTTTTTTTTTTTTTGCGGTACTGGGGATCGAACTCAGGACCCTGCGCTTGCTAGGCAAGCGCTTATTCCACTGAGCTATATCCCCAGCCCCTTTTTTGTTTTTCAATAACAATAAATTTTGTCTTCATTTTTTGAAAACAGAATGCCTCTACATGTATTTAGACATGTTTACATTTTGTCAGAAATTTTTGTAGTTTTCAGTGTAAAAATTTTGGATTTTTTTGCCTTTTCTATTTTCTCTGGTATTAGTTATACAGAACTCTGATCCATCTTTTGGTGTCTTCTTCGGTTTCTTTCTTCAGTATTCTGCAATTTCCAGTGCAGAGGTCCCTCACTTCCTTGATTAAATAGATCCCTAGTATTTTATTTGAACCTATTGTGAGGTCTTGTTCTCCTTATTTCTTTCTCAGCTAGTCCGTTTGGGGTATATAGTAAAGCTATTGACTTTTTGATGGTGATTGTATATCCTGCTATGTTCCTAAATTTTGCAAGTGAAAGTCTTTCAGTAGAGTCTTTAAGATTCCCTAAATATAGGATCATACTATTTTCAAACACAGAAAATTTGACTTCTTTCTTTCCTATTTGTATCCCTTTTATTTTTACACTTGCCTCATTGCTCTAGCTAAAATTTCAAGAATCATATTGAATAAGAGTGATGTCAGTGTACTTCATTGCCTCACTCCTAATTTGAGAAGAAATGCTTTATTTTCCCCCATTCAGAATGGTATTGGCTGTGGGTTTGTCATATACGGTATTTACTTTATCGAGGAATGATCCTTAAATGCCTATTTTCCTTAGGGCTTTTGTCATGAAAGGATGCAAATTTTGTCAAAACATTTTTCTGAGTCAATTGAGATTATATTGGTTTTATCCATTATTCTATTTATCTGATGTATTATATGTATTGATGTGTGAGGAATGACTAGTTATTCTCTAGAATATGTGTGTCATAGGTTGCATCTGCCTAGCTTGTGTAGGTTGAACCATCCTTGCATCCCTGGAATGAAACTACCTTGATGATGGTGTATGATCTTTTTAATGTATTGTTGAATTTGGTTTGTGTTTAATTTAGAATTTTTTGTCTCTGTGATTTGAAGGTACTAGTCTGCAGTTTTCTTTCGGTATGTGTCCTTTTCTGGTGTTGGTATCAGGGTGATGCTGGTTTCACAGAATTAATTTGAAAGTGTTCCTTCTCTGTATTTCATGCTGTACTTTGTGGAACATTGGTGTTTGTTCTCTTGTAAATTTAGGTAAATCTAAATGAAAGGTTTGGTAAATTTCAGCTGTGAATTTAGCTGGTTGTGGGCTGTTCTTTGTTGGGAGGCTTTTTATTACTGCTTCAACCTTATTTCTTATAATTGATCTGTGAGATCTTATATACCCTCTTGGTTCAGTTTTGGTAGGTCATATGTGTCTACAAATTTATCTTACAAGTGTTTGATCATATTTTTAATCTTGCTATCTTCTTGTTGCCTGCTAGTAATACCAGTTTTATCAAGATAGTCAAAATGATTGACTATGTAATCTTATTGATTTATAGAATTTATTTTAAAAGCCTGGATGCAATTTTTCTTCATAGTACATACTGCAAATATCTTCTCACATTGTGTAATATTTTAAATGTGATAGGTTTATTTTGTTTTATAGAAGTTTGTGATTTGGAATGTAATGAAATTTATCAGTCTTTGCCGGGTGTGGTGACATATGCCTGTAATCCTAGCACTAGGGAGGCTAAGGCAGGAGGATCATTGCAAGTTCAAAGCCAACCTGGGCTACAAAGTAGCTCAAGGCCAGCCTGAACTGCATAGCAAGACCCTGTCTCAAAAAAATAAAAATTTTAAAGAGAAACCAGTCTTTGTATGTGTTTCATGACTTTTTATCCTGTTTAAGGAATTGATCTCCACATTGACAGAGTAAATATATTTACATTTCTTCCAAAATATTAAAGATTTATTTTTTACATTTAGACCTTCAACTTGAATTTAGAGGTGGGGGTGCTTTTTCCCATAGAGATAGCCAATTGTTCTACCACCATGTTTTGTATGCTACTTTATTCTCCATTGATTTATAATGTATTGTTCATATTTTACAATAGACTCCACACTTTAAGATTTCATCGCCTTTTAATACTGCCACATTTGAGACCAGAACTCTTGGACATAAGTTCTTAGGGGACAAGCCATATCAAAACTATAGCAATAGTTTTAAAGTATTTTTTAAATGCATTCTTAGAGCTATTGCTTTTGCAAACAAAATATCTTTTTTTGTTACATTTTGAGTTGTTTCCAGTTTTTACTACTATAAATAATGCTGCAATGCAACACATGTTTTGTGTTGCTCACATTTCTATTGAGTGTTTTCTTAATCACTTTCTCATTGCTCAGACATCATACCCAAGATCTACAACTTAAAAGGAGAAGAGGTTTACTTTGGCTTGTGTTTAAAAGTTTCAGTCCACCTCAGCTGGATTCTTGGGGTCTTTAGTGTGGACAGATTTCCTGCACTGTCTTTGTATCTGACTCTTTGGGTGATTATTGTAAAATAATCTTATAAACTAAAAAAAAGTCTTATAATCTTATAAACTAAAAATGTCAACTGGCTCCAATGCAGAAAGGCATGCTGGAGGGACACAGCAGAGGAAAAGATGTTCCCATCATGTGACCAGAAACAAATACCAAATGGAAGATCCTGGAAGAGAGGTTCATCCTTCCTCACTCCACAACTTTTACATTTTATCTGCCTGTAAAACCAGCACTAAGCGGATGATGCTAAGACATGTTATTAGCTTGAACAGTAGCCAGGACCCCTCGTGTCATGGTTGTAGAGACCTCTAAGTACCTGGATAGGTAAGCACTGTGACCTGAATCCTGGAGAACAAATTCCCTATGCAATCCTTCTTAAACAGGGTGCCCAGGCTTTCTTCTCAAAGCAAAGTCTTTCATTTTTTTTTGACCTGAGAAGGGTGAGGATTTTGGATTCCCTGCATGCCCTCAAGGGAGCTTTCCTATTGTCCTGATGTAAAGTACTTCACTTCCTTTTAATGCTAATCTTTTTAACAACCTTGTTCTTCTCTGCTCCAATTTTATAGGACTTTCCTTTCTGGTAAAACTGAAAACTTTTCAAATAAATGTTTTGCATCTGATTTTCTGCACAAATGACTAAAATCTGTCAAAAGTACAGGTGCCATAGCCTGAACATTAAGCAGCCTTAAATTTCTTCTGCCAAATTAGTTTGCCTACCTTGATCTCAGTCTCCTGCAATGTCTCAGGACATGAGCAAAAACGTAGACAGATTTTCTGCCAGAGCATAACATGCATGGCTTGGAATTATTATAAGTATTCTTTTATTTTCAACCACTGCATAGGTGTAACATTTATTTAGATATGGTTTTTGTTTGCATTTTTATGATCACTGATAAGATTAAAGATGTTTCATAGGTTTATTTGTCAGTTGGATATCCTTTTGTTGTGAAGTAACTGTTCCATTTCCTTGCCTGTTTTACTCCAGAAATTATTGCCTTTTTCCTGTTTGTAGGAACTCTTTGTATATTCATATTCTAATTTCACCTTGCTATTGGTTATATGTATTGCAGAAAAACTTTCTGTCATGTGCTTTGTTTTTTTCTCCTAAGATCTCCCGTTTGATTAACAGAAGTTCATAGTTCTAACAGTCATATGTTAACATTTTTTAAATCCTTATAAGAACAATGTTTCATATCCTAAGACATTTCCCTTAAATTAATGACTTCTGTTTGTAATATAAGAGAAATTATTATTAGTAGTAGTAGTAGCAGCAGCAGCAACAGCATTTTAGTTCTTTGAAATTTGTTTAGACATGCTTTATGGCCCAAAATTTAGTTAATTATGTCAAATGTTTGCTGTGCACCTGAAAAGGTTGTAAATTATTCACTGCTGGAACAGTGTTTTACTTATTTCTGTGTTAATAGTTTTATCCAAATCTCTTATATACTTGCTTTTATTTTGCTTTGAACTTTTAATTTTCTTATTAGTGCATGTTTGCAGTACACAATGTTTATGTTCGTCTTAGGCTGTGGGAAATGTACACAGCATGGCTTCCTCCTTTTCATTCCACTTCCTCATCTTCCATCTCTAGACCCTTTTCCCATTTGCAAAAGTTCTGTCTCCCTGCTCCTTTTGTCTACTTTTCATTTTGCTTTTAAATCTATTTATATGTTGGGTTTCTCATGTAAGAGAACTTAAGATATTTAATCTTCTGTGTCTGATTTCTTCCACTTAAAATTATGATCTCAATATGCATCCATTTTCCTACCACATTTTCTTTATCCAGTCACCTGTGGGTGAATATATAGACTGCTTCCAAGATTTCGCTATCATGAGTTGTGCTGCTATGTATAGGTATGTGTGTATTACTGCAGTATGATGTCTTCAGAATTTCTAGGTTTAGCTTTTTGAGGAATCTCCTTACTGATTTCCACATGGCTGTGCCAGTTCACATTCCAACCAACACAGTAGAAGGGTGTCTTTTCCTCCACAGCATCATGAGCAAGTGTTTGATTTTTGTATGCTAGCCATTCTTTCTGGAGGAAACAGAATATTAGTGTTGTTTTAATTTGCATTTCTCTAAAGGCCAGATACATTGAGCATTTTTTCATGTATTTATTGGTCATTTATACTTCTACTGAGAAGTCTCTATTTCAGTAGCCCCTGATTTGATTGGGGCTTTTATTTGGGAAGGGGTATCAGATTCTTTTGAGTTCTTTGTAAATTCTAGGTATCAGTCCTCTGTCAGAGGAGTAACTAGTAAAATTTTTCCCCATTTTTTGGGTTGTCTCTTCACACTAGTCATTGTTTCTTTTGCTATGTAGAAGTTTGTCAGTTTGATATAACTCCATTTGTTGATTCTTGAAACTATTTCTTGCATAATTGGAGTTTTCAGAAACTCCCTTCCTGTGCCAATATTTTCAAGAGTTGTATGTATTTTATCTTCTAGCAAATGCTTTATGTTTTAATATTTATTGAATTATTCCCTTAATATATAGTGCCCTTTTTTCCTCTTCTGATTAGTTTTAACTTGAAATCCACTTCACCTGAGAATAAGATTGCTACCCCTGCTGCTCTCAAGATCCTGATGCATGGAATATTGTTTTCTATCTTTTGCTTTTTAGCCTATGAAATTCCTTTTAAATTAGATATGTCTCTTGTGTGCAACAAACTGTAAGGTATTGTTTTTTATACAGTCTGCCAGTCTATGTCTTTAAACTGGCTAGTTGAGGGCATTT
The DNA here is from genome assembly GCA_004027595.1 of Dinomys branickii. Lineage (NCBI taxonomy): Eukaryota > Metazoa > Chordata > Mammalia > Rodentia > Dinomyidae > Dinomys > Dinomys branickii. The sequence goes on from PVLD010033259.1 coordinate 11,284, forward strand.
ATGTCAAGAGTTACTATTGAAAGGTCTTAACTTATTCCTGTCATTAAGTTACTTTTATGTTGTTGATTCTCTTACTTTTCCCTTTTTGTGTAAGTCCCCGGCTTCTGTATTCATTCCTCTACACTTGTTGGCCTTGTTAACATCTCTGTCTGTAGGATATCCTAGCAAGGTTTTTAGAGTGCTGGTTTCGTGGTCATGAGTTCCATTCTTGGAATGTCCCTATTTATCAATCAATTTTAGGTCTGACACTCTGTCCTCACACTGGCCACTTCTATTGTTCATATACAAACATTCTTTTTTTAATGACTGGGTTACATTCTTGCAGTTAGATCATCAGATGAATTCACTAAATAAGGAATTGTATCTAGTATGTAGATTGCAATATTCAGAATAAAAAAATTGTCAAAAGAAACTCCAACTTGATTTTTTTCTTTTATTTGCTTAACTCTTCCATGCAGTAACTGCAATATATAACAGAATGTAAAACTACTGTATAGTACAATCAGCAAAAGTTACAGTATTGTATAAACAACGTGCACTGTAAAAAAGGGGGAGAAAGAAGAGAGGGGAGGAGAGAGACACTGTTGAGGCACTATAAACAAGATTATATATATCATAAGTCTAAGCAGCAGCTTGTAAAGCTGGGTTTTTTTGGTAGCAGGAGTCGAACTCAAGACCTTGCTCTTGCCAGGCAGGCTCTTGTGCCACTGAGCCATAACCCCAGCTGCAGGTTGTACATCTGAACAGCACACCTTGGTTGTAAGTTAGAATGGTCATTAAACAGGAAGGTTGTTCAGGGTATGGTACTGCATGCCTGTAATCCCAGCACTTGGGAGACTGAGGTAGGAAGATTGCCCTAAATTCAAGGCCAGCCTGAGCTACATAATGAATTTAAGGCTAGCATGTACTATACAGAGAGAATTTGACTCAAAAAACCCCCACGAAAATAGACAAATAAATGAACAGGTAGGTCTTTAAATGAGAAGTATCTGTATTGAGGAAAATTCTTTATCTCCGGGATTTCTGTTTAGTACCCATTAATGGACTCTATTTCTTTGGAAAATTTGTTACTCGTGTTTTGAATAATTTGATTAGCTCTTCCAATCTTGTGTTTAACTCATCTTTAAGCACATTGGTCAATCTGTTTGTTAGTTCCACCATCTGATTTGCATTATCATCTCTGAGTTTGCTCAGCTTCACTTCTTTGCTTCCTTGTTGATGATTTTGTACAGCTCAGCTGTTCAGTGTTTGATTTCATCTCCATCAGTGCCTCTTAGATCTGCTTTCGGAGACTTAGGAGTCTACATAGGCATTTTGTTGCCTTATCTTTTTGTTTCATGTGTGTGTGTGTGTGTGTGTGTGTGTGTGTCTGTGTGTCTGTGTGTGTTGAGGGTTGAAGTCAAGCAAAGCAAAGAGACCTTGTTGTTGGTATGAAGATTTCATTAGTTAGGTTCTGTTTTCCAGCGATGTGATCTTGGCATTCTTTGTCAAGAGCTATTCTCTCCCGCTTCAGCCTGTTTAATTTAACTGGATTAGACTTAACTGTGTTATAAGAAGATCATTTTTACCGGTATAATAGCATCCACTGAGACAAGCATACATCAATCAAAATTTGTTCTGACAATTTTGCCCTTTTATCAGTGCCCCTGACAGACTATACTATACTGCAATTGGCGTTTAGTGTGGCTTGTGGAGGGTGCAGGGAAGGAAAGAGGAAGGGGAAAGAAATGGGGCAAGTGGAGAGGGAGGTAAGAGAAATGCCAGTGAAAAATAGGAAGTCAGACTCTTGAAGGTATTTTTTTATTTTATTGTAAAGAGAAAAAGCCAATAACAACATAATTACAATGAAGACAAAAACAAAACCCAAAAACAGTTAAAAAATGATACAGAATTTCAAAACAACACGAGAAGAATGGACAACAGTTATTATATTACATATTGTTATCTTCAACGAAGTTGCTCAGATGACCAGGTGTAAGAATGCCAGGTTGATCAAACAATGAAAGAAAGTAACAAGTAATAAAAAATTATTTTATGGCTGGAGTTAAGGGTTAGTGTTTAGGGGAGTTGAGAGAACATTTGTGGATGCAGGAGAAAGGGGCACAGGGGAGAAAGTACAGTAGACTGAGAGAAGCTGCGAAGTTGTTGGAACTTGTCAATGTGTCTGTAGCTAGCTTTGGTTCCCTTCCCTTCTCTTCCACCCCCATCATTAGCTTCAGAGTAATTTTATTTATTATTTACCTACTTACACACATATTTTCCCAAGAAAGAACTCACATTTTTTATTTATTTATTTTTTATTTTAAAAAAATACAAGTACAAAAACATATTGACAAACAGACACCAATTAGTATAAAAAATAGTACAATCACAACTAATCTATAGACAAGGTGATATGATCTCAACAGTGGTTATTGCTTTATCCATTGATATCTTTGAAGTGTAAATATATAAGCCCATATACAGACATGCAAATTTAGTCAGACAATTAATCCTCTCAACAACAGAAAAAACACAAAAACCAAAAATCCAAAGACAAAAAACAAAACAG
>PVLD010033261.1:0-13832 GCA_004027595.1 Dinomys branickii
TCTTTTTTCTCTGTCTAGAATATCTTTTAGTGCTTTTTCCAATGCTGGTTTGGCACTCATGAAGTTCTTCAGTTGTTCTTTGTCGTGGAAATATTTTATTTCTCCATTGAATTTGAGGGATAATTTTGCAGGATACATCAGTCTGGGTTGGAAGTTGTTTTGTCTCAGAATCTGTTGTATCTCGCTCCAAGCTCTTCTTACTTTCATGGTTTCCGTTGAGAAATCTGCTGTGATTCTGATGGGCTTTCCTTTATAGGTGATCTGTTTCCTTTCTCTGGCAGCTTTTAATATTGTGTTCTTTTGCTGGATATCTGGTATCTTGACTATTTTATGCCTGTGTGTGTTTTTCTTTGTGTTATGGATCATTGGGGTTCTATATGCCTCACTTAACTAAACTTCAGTATCTTTTACTTTGTTTGGGAAATTTTCTGGTATTATTTCAGCAAATATTCTTTTTATATCGTTTGTGAGATCTCCTGCTGTTTCACACACTCCTATAATTCGAATATTGTTACGTTTTGCCTCATCTTGCAGCTGTTGGATTGACTTTTCTTGTGTCTTTGATGATATCATGAGATTCTTCCTTTCATGCTCATAAGCTGCCATGCTGTCTTTAAGTTCTGAAATTCTATCATCGGTTTCATTTAAATGGTTTTTCATGCTTTCAGCGTTAGTTTTCAAATCCTGGCATTCTCTTTGGACCTGTTTCATTATTGGTAATTCATTCCTAAATTGCTCTTGTAACGTTTCCATTTGTTTCCTATTTTCTTCTAGTCTTTTGTCTATTTCTTCTCTATGTGCACAGAACATTTCTTCCATCATTGTTTTCAGCTCATTTTTTGTCTGAGAAATCATTGCAGGTATGTGGCTTATTTCTGCTTTAAGCTGTTTTATGGCCTGTTGGAGTTGTTTCATTTCGGATGTAATCGTTTCATAACTTGCATGTATGTGGCTTCCTGGTGCCCCTGTATCCTTGCATTCAAAACTTGTTCTGGGTGGGGTTGAGTTTTGAGACTACATTTTGTTCCTCTGTTTTCCCATTTTTGGGTATCAGATTCAAAATGTGGAGCTATAAATTCCCCAGGCAGTTCAGCAGGCAAAGGTCTGCGGCAGAGGCTGCTCCAGTGATTCCTTCTCTTTGGAGAATGTCCCTTCAGCTGTCTGCTGAGATTTCCGCTTCTACTCCCTACCCTGAGACCTGGCTGGGGCGTATAAACAGCTTGCCGCCCCAGGTGTTTTGCAGTCAGGCCACTCAGGTGTTCCTCCCTGGGTGGAGCTCCTTACCCCCTCACAAATCTCGTCGGGGCGCCTAGCTAGCTCTTCCTACCCGGGAGATCCTGCAGTCTTTAAAGCTGCTTTGATGTCACTGGCTGGGCAGAGCATCTTCCCGAATCAGGAAAAACCGGTTAGAGCGCCCACTCAACTCACCCTGGGATCGTGCAGACAGGAATGCCGTTCTGATGTATCTCCCTGGATGGACCTTTTTCCCGACTCAGAAATCCTGCCCATTGCAGCTGCTACAGTTCGCGCGGTGGCTGTGGGGGCGGGGCTCTGAGCGGGATCCCGGACCGCTGCCCAGATTGGCGCAGTCTGTCCCAGTAGTGCGTTCTCTGAGTTTACTCTGCTCTGCTGCCTCCAACAAATCCTGGTTACAGCCGCCTCTGAGCCGATGGGGTTCAGGAGCTGGAGGCGTCCGTCCCGGCGCAATCGCTCTTTCAGCTGTACGCGATTTGATCCGAGCTGTGGCCCAAGGGCAGCACCGATCCCTCGGGTGCCCAGCTCTCAGGATCCACCCACTTCTCGCCTCTTGGCTTGTCCAGCCGGCCCTTTAATGCTCAGGCCGCGGAGAGCAACCCGATCAGTTGGAATTTTGCATCCACGGACCGGGCACCTGCGCACAAAGGATCGGTCTCTGGGAGAGTTTCCCTCTGCTGCTCACCTGGTCGCCATCTTCCCGGAAGTCGCTACCAGGTGTGATAAACTCAAGAAACTGGCTAGTGTGTGTCATGGGTTGGACTGTGTCTCCCTCAAATCCATCTGTTGAAATCCTATTCCCCAGAAACTTCAGGTGTGACCTGATTTGGAAATGGAGCCATTGTGGCATGTAGTCAACTTTAGATAGGGTTATACTGGAACAGAGGGGTGCTCTAAGCCAATATGAATGATATCCTTAGAAAACTTTGGATATGAGGAAGTCTCCCAGGGTAAACACCATGGGAATACTGAAGCTCTCCTGCCATAAGCCAAGGAACTTCCAGAGGGTAGGCAATTGGCCTGGAGTAGACCTTCCTTAGCACCTTTCAGGGGAGCATGACCGTGCCAATTCCCTGATCTCAGATTTCCTGCAGCCAGAGTTGGCAGACTGCACATTTGTGTTGTTTGAACCACTCAACCTGCAGGACTTTGCTATGGCAGCCCTGGTGCACTCACACATTTTGGAAATGACAATAAGCCACTTGTCCTAGCCTAAGAATTCATGCAGTTAGGGAAATGTTTAAGCCTTGTGCCTACCACACCAATGATTTTGTTCCCTATTGATTGGGACAGTCCATTAATTTAACTTAGGCAGTCTCAGAGGGGAAAAATTATTTGGGGTCATGCATCACCTAAAAGCCATTTCAGCAGAAGGTTCTTTTGATTGACCACAAAGAAATACTTAGAGCCTTAGCTGGAGACCTCATCCTGAGATGGTTCTTGGAGACACAGCTTTACACACAAGATCAGGAGTCAGCACCGTCTCCAAACCTGAGTGGTCCAAGTTAATCCACATTTGAGGAAAGTGAGGAACATGCAAATATCTCTGCTACTTCCAGACACTTCTAGACATTGGCTAGTGCTTCAGCCCTAGATCAACCTACAGATTTCTTTCTGGTACTCTGGAAAAACTGGCCCTAAATTCAGGTAGGTGGACAGACAGTTTTCATTTCAGTTGGGCAAGTCAAAGAGATGCCTTTTAGAATATGCCTTTCAACTATTTTTTCATGTGTGCTTCTGGGCTCCAGTTTGCTGGCTCTTCTGCTGTTTGACAGGAGGATAAGATTAGCATCTGGCATGGTTAATCCAGTATAATGTCAACTTGACAGGGCCATTAGAAGACCAAATATCTGGTTAAATATTACTGACCAGATGGGAAGTATATAATTGGTTGCAGGCCTGAATAGAAGCAAAAGGGAAAAGAAACAGACAATTCATCCTCTGGGTCAGACTGCCTGAGCTTGAACTTCAGTCTCCTGCCCTCAACCACGAACTTATACTACCGCTTCCCTGATATATATAACACTATATGTTTATATAGCATTCTAGCTTTTGATAACTCTAATATAGCATCCAAACCCTCTCTTACTCTACAGTTATTTGCTTTTTTCCTATATATTTTGAATCAAAACTTTGAGAGCACAGATGGATTTCCAAAGCTTGGGTACTGATTTCTTAATTTCTTTATTCATTATTTAATTTTTCCAAAAAACGATATTGAGTTCTAGATGTTTGCCAGCCAGCAACCCCAGAATGTGGGGACACATGATACAGGGATCTGTTCAGGCAGGGTACAGAGATGGATAACACACAAGCCACTCCTTGTCTACTTGGGGAGACAAACCTAAGGGATGTCAGAGCTCTGTAATGATTTAGCTGTTTTGACATCTTAGCTAATAAGGATAGATACCGGTACTCTGTGTGAACAACCTCCTTCTTGTTCACAGAGATTAGTCCAGGGCCTTATCCTCTTTCCACCTTGACCCAGGTAGATGGCCCCTACATGCCTGATTTTTCCAGCGCTTATTAAAATGTCAGATTGGAATACTTGCTCTCCCATTGCATAGAAAGTTCCTCAAAGACAAGGCTGTTCCATTGGCCTCTGTCTACAGGATGCTCATCAGGCCTGGTACATAACTGGCCTGAAATAGCTGTTTGCTTGATGTAATGGACCATACCTGAGCTGAGAGATTGTAGCTGAGTTTAACGATAAGTGCCAGGCAGAAGAAAATACAGGGCATGCAGATGGGGTGAGCCAAGAACAGCTTTCCAAATGGAAGGACAACTTCAGTGAGAGTACAGAGCTACTCTTTCCACATGGAGGTATTCATACAGTCCTCCTACTCCTGTTACCATGAATTTACAATCAATAAACTAGTCTCAGTTCTCCATTGCTGAAAGAAACCTAATTTGGCTCTGAATATTGTTGTACCCATCCTTAAATTATGAATCATAGTGGATCTGGTCTACTCCAACAATAATAACCCCCTTTTTTTTCTTTCACACCTTCCTTGAAGCTAAAGATGGTCACATAACCTACTAAACAGAGATTAGCCGGAGTTGTGCTGAGAAAGCGCCCTTTTATGATGAAAGAAAACAGGTGATGAATGAAACCTACTCAACTTTCTAGATGCTGAATGTGGATGCTGTGGATGTGACATTTGTAAATGAGATGCAGTAGCTATTTTATTTTTTTTTTAGACATGGCCTCACTATGTAGTTTAGGCTGGCTTTGAACTCACTATGGAGCCCACGCTGGCCTCAAATTCAGGGCAATCCTCCTGCCTCCACCATCCTAGTGCTGGAATTACAGGCATGAGCCACCACCCTTGACTCCTGCAGCAGCTACCTTATCATGACATCAAAAGGACCGAGAGAATCAGCAAGGTGTGAGCTTTCGCTTGAGTCAGTTCCCACCTGTCCTCATATCTTTCCTGTGATATGAGGAAATTAGCGAACCCTGTTGCTGAGGTTGAGATGCCCATTCCTCGCAGTTCATTTTCCCTTTCACTGCCTCAGAATCTACTTCTAAGGTAATCTAATGTATTTGAGTACCAAGTTTCCTCCTGGAGTTTTCAATTCCTTTAGCGAGGGTCTAGTCAAAATAAATGCCTCATTTTCTAGTACAATAGAGACTAACTAGAACACTGTTGTCAGCCAATAGGCACAAACCTAGCTGGCAACAATTGATGACCACCCAGAGGAAGCTTTTCCTTTAACCAAGGCAGGAGTAAAGTTAGCAGTAGTCAGAATTACATGCAAGTAGTATATGGATTGGTTTTCCCCTGAGAGTATGGGCAATAAGAGGAAGAAGCTGCTTGCAATGAGCCTAACTATTAGGAAGTATCTTTTCCTGGGACCATATTTTTTTTTCTGTGCACTTACTTCAACTTCCCTCAAACCTTATGTGACTAAAGATCTCTTAGAATAGGTGATAAATGTCCCTCTTTCTAGAGTCAATCAGGCAGATGCTATGTGCATATTGTTCACAGCTGTCTCTGTGAGGAAAAGTCTAAGGTAGCTGTGACCACAGCTATTCTACAGACTCGGCCATCAGCTGTGTGAGCTAGGGCAAGCCATTTAACAGAACGGGATTCATTTTCCTCCACAGCAAAGTGGGGAGCTGTGTGCGTATGCGTTCGGATGGGAAAAGGTACAGCACAGAATCGCACAGGGCATCTCCAGAGATCACCTATACTTGGGCTTCTTCAAGCAGTGTGTCTGCAAGCAGACAGCCATACATCACCTTAGCAATGTTAATGTGCTGAGCTGTGCTTCCCAGGGTTGGACAACACAATGAGGATGAGAACACCAAGAGACTGCCACTGGACCCTGGAGTGAGGACTTTCCCTCATCCTGGGGGGAGATTTCTTTTCTCATTCTTCATATGAGACCAATACTCAGTGTTTAATTAGCTGGAGAATGTGGGACATAAACAGATCTTGCCAAGTAGACAGTCAACACCTAGCGATATTTTAAAATCCAGATACAGTTGAAACCTAGAAGTGGACATGGCAGGACCAAAGCAGGAGGTCAACAAGACTGGCAGAGGCCAGAGAAGAAAACACTCAGGGACAGCACACCGGGGATCAGACAGGAAACAGTCACTGTTCACCCATCACCTCTCAACAGCAACTGCTGAATGCTGCTCACCAGAGAGAGATGGATGGCATTCCGTGTTGACTGGAGAGGCAGACACACAGCCCAGTTCCTCTGCAATGCCAAGGCCAGCCAGGCAACATGGAATTGGCAAAGATCCTACGTGACAATAATCACAGTGGCTCCAAAGATGGAAGGAGAGAAGTGACCCCCACCACATTGCTACTGGTACAGAGCTGACAGGAAAATAGAGGCTCAGTGAAGCTGTGGGGTGCCCCAAGGTTGTGCATAGTGGGTAGCATTGAGCCTGTTCCACCATTAAGCATCTCTAACCTGTGTAAAGCAAACCCAAACTTGTCTTCCAGCCCCTTCAACTTTTTAAATGTAATGCTGCTTTCAAAATTCATTTGCTCATTTATCCAATCTTTCATTTCTTTCTTGAGCAAACATTTGCTAGGTACCCACCAGGTACCTAGCAGGACTAGCAAGTGCACAGACACAAGGTCCCTCTGAGAGAAGCAGGAAAGGGGCTTCCTTCTGCTCCTGCAAAGCGTCGGGCAGGAAAGAAGAATCTCCTTGCTTCAGGCTAGACTTCTCAGCCTCCAGAATTCTTCTTACGAAACATGTTCACAGAATGACAATTGGTGTGGACAGTAAAATGAGAGTTTTGCTTTGGGAATGTTAGAGTCATGATGCCTTTGTCATCGCCAGGAGCACAACTCCCATCACCTTTTCAGGGATGCAATGGGCACTGTTCTTGGTTCCCAGTACATATGTGGTGAATGCAATGTGGGTGATTGTCTGAAAGCAGTTGACATACATTCACATCAAGATCAGGATCCCACTGAGTTCAGGGCCACCCAGTGACAGTGGGTGGCCTCACGGTTTGAGGGCATTCAGACACCCTTTCTCTAAGTAATGTTAACTCACTCACCTATCTCAAGTCCTTCAAGATGGGAGCAAGCTGTGTCTGTGGCCTTCCATATAATTTGGGATGGCAGGATTCTTGTAAAGCTTTCAGAGACAGCCTGGTGGAAGATGGGGAGGATCATCAGAAGAATTAACCCAAACCTGCTGGCAGCCAGTAACTCTGGCCACTGAATCCATGGTGTCTTTATGAGGAAACAACTGTCCAGAAAAATGGAGGACAAGTGACAAGTCTGAGGGAGACCTGTCTGGTCTTTGTCACATCTCACCTTTGCAGAGTCTGAGGCCGTGGAACTCCTGGCAGTTCCATCCATCCTCACCTGGGGCACAGGTGTGCACACTTGTCAGTGGGGAACTAGTGGAGGCTGAAGCAAAACTGACCAGAATGTATCTCACCCTGCGTCTCCAGGAAGGAGCTTAAGAGACAAGCAGGCTCAGGTGCAAGTCCAGGGTTCTCCTCTTATTTGCCAGTAATTTTCCTATAAATATTGGAAAAGTCTCTTTTCATATAGTGTCCTTATGAAAACTGATTAACAACTGTGAGACCCTGGGAGCTCTTCTGTTGTTGGGACAAAATATCCAACATTTACAATGAAAAAGAGAGGCTTATTTTGGCTCAGGGTTTGAGGACATTCAATCCATGATCAGCTGCCTCCAAGCAGAAATGACAAGGTGCAAAGGCATGGTGGAAGAAAACTGCTCATGCCATGGTAGGCCGGAAGCAGAGAAAGAGGAGAAGAATTGAAAATAATATACCCCTTCAGGTCGCACCCCAGGGGCCCACCTCCAACCAAGCCCTGCCTCAGAACAGCACATTCAGTTCCTGAATTTGTCAATGGATGCATCCTCTGATGAGAGTAGCGCATCCACGATTCATCACCTTCTACGTAAGATCTTGAGGGAACATTCTAGAATTAAACCACAAGAGCCCCTATCTGATGCCCTGCATATCCCACAAGATTTAGTACCAATGCAGTCCCAAAGTTTTACTGAGCATGAGCCAAGTACCTGGCACCAGGAATAAATACAAGCTAGGCAAAAAGCTTATGAGTCTGAGCCTTAGACTGCCAGGGAAAATGACCTCCCAGCATCATCTCCCAGTTGTGTAGTCAGTCTGCAGCTAAGATTCAGACCAACTGTTGTGTGCAATGCTTGCTTCACCCAGAGGGTGTACCAAGGCTGGCTGTGCCCAGTGCCAACTGTCCCTGACTGGAGAAGTATCAAAAATAAAGGATAGAGCTGGGCTTCTCTCTGTCAAGGTGACTCCTACACAGCTTTGTTCTTATCTCTTACAGCCAGACAGATGTGGAGGAGGTGCCAAAAAACTGTGGCCTTGGAGAGCTGCTGGGCCTTGCCATGATTAACCTAAATAGCAAACAGAGGGAAACTCTAAAGAAATAGAGCGATATTTCTCTGGGAAGAAACAGGGAACCTTGAAAGGTGCAACATGTATACCAGAGAAACAACAGGCCAGTTCCTAGGAGCTGGAACAAAGGGAAACTTAGGGGCAAAACGAGGAAGGTACATAAGTTATTGTGAAACTATGATCCTGGGTCGCTGGACTGATAACAAGAGCAGCATCCATCCAAGGGTGAGCAGACAGTGGCTGATCAGATGTCCTTCTGCAAGTATGTTCCATTCATATAAGGTTCCAGTGGCCTTTGTGAATGGTTGTAGTTTTTGGGACAATTCTTGTGATCAGGCACTTGGGTCAGCTTCTGTTTTCAGCTCTTATGTGAGCTTTTGTTATCTCTTCTTGTTATCAGGCACTTAAACATGAAATACCCACCTTCCCAATCTACCAGAATTATTTTTGGGGAGGTTTCACACAAGTGTCTCCATTCTGAAAGATTCTGCATGACAGGTGGAGATGCTGCTTTTGCTGTGCTGTTTTTCTTCACTGAGGCTGTGTGAAGGCAGCATGACAGGAACCCGCACTCACCAGGAGTCAGAACAGGGCAGAAACATGGTTCACTCGTCTCATGAGGCCCACATTGAGGGGGAGAGGCCAACTTGAATAGAGGAATATAGACATAGGCTAATAACAGTTCCTAGTGATTGCTGTTAAGGAACTAAGCTACGTGAGGTGTGTAACAGGGGCTTAGGGAATACACTGTATACTAGTCAGAGAGCCAGTAAGGAAGCAGCATGTGGGCTGAAGGGTGAAGGATATGAATGAGCCATCAAGAAAAGAAGTCAAGTGTAAAAGGACCAGCACTGACCTTTAAAGCCTGGGGAAGATGTGTACGGGAAGGAGCCTTCCTAGATCAGGCTACTTGGAGTCCTGTCACTGAGGAATGAGTGCAGGATTCATCCTCCATGTTAGGGCAGTGTACACAGGCACTAGGAAGGGCAGTCTTTATATCTGATTTGCAATTCCACAGATTCAGGCAGCCTGAGCATAGAGTGATTTGTGGGGCAGAGGAAGCCAGCAAGAGTCATCTCCAGCTTGGTGTGGTGGTATTATGGCTTATGTTTAGATGTCCCGCCACCAAAGGCTCATGCAATCATAGATCGGGAGTTTTCAGGGGTGGCTGGATCTAGAGATTGTGATCGATTCATAGTGCAATGCTAGGATCCAGGGCACTAGGATTAAGAGTGTGAGTGTTACCCACCTTAAGTAGCCTGGATAAGATATAAGGAGTAGAAAGAGCTATGGTCTAACCCTTGATGCTTTGCTATCATCTGCCTACCATGAATGGTTTGTCCTCTGTGATACCTCTCTGCTGTGCCACCCTGCTGTGGAGCCAGCCAATTATGGCATGAAACCTCTAAAAACTGTGAGCTAAATAAAGCTTTCCTGCTTTAATTTTGGGTGTTGGGTATTTTGTCTTGGCAATGAGGAAACTAGCTAAGGTGAGGTAATGACAGCTGTCATGGAGAGCAGGTGAAGCTCCGGCACCTAGCGCCCTGTGATTCTCAGTCTCTGGGCTTCTCTTTCCCATGTACCCAGAACCAGTAGGTGTCACTAGAGACTGAGCAAAGCTTGGAGGCCTATAGTGGAGAGGGTCTTGGAGAATTTCTGTTCTGCTTAGAGATCTTTAGATATTAGCTCCAAAAGCTGCAAATGTGCAAAGAAGTTATGTACTTCTATTATTCAAAGGCAAGAGAGCAGACAGCTGTCTTGAGTTGTCCAGTGAGGGACCTCACAGTTGGGAGTGTGATAAATAAAGAAGATAGGTAGATAGGTAGGTTGATAGATAGGTAGATAGATAGATCATAGGTAGATAGATAATAGATACAAAGGTGCATAGATAGATGGCAAAGTAGGAGACAAGACAGAGGTGAGACAGTAACTATCTTAAGGTCATGTGGCTGGCCAATGGCAGAGCCAGGATGGAAATTCTGACCACCTGATCTCAAAGGAACTGTTGTCTGTCACCTACTCTGCTCGCTCATATGATTAGTGACCAGCTGCAGCTCCCTCCAAGTGTTCCCATAGCCTCTGCTAGGAGGTCCCCTAGTCCCCACCCAGGAAGGGTCGATAGTGATTCTGCACATGCCTTCTAGTTGTACTTGAATCCACCCCAGCCACTCTTCCCAGTGGATGTCTCACTTTTCCTTTGAATTATCTAGGAAACCAGAAGCTCAATGCTCCCAAGGGAGGCCATCTGTTCTCCATTTTCATCTTTAGTAACTCTGAGTTTAGTGTCAATTTCTTGAAAGTTCCAATCATGCCTACTCCATCTCCGTGGAACTGTTTTCTTTGGCATCTGTGGGAAGGTCCTCCCGAGGTTCAGTGTCTTGCCTCCCTGACCCACAAGCAAAGCACCCTTCTCATCTCTATCGCAGACATATTTGCTGCCCCTTCCCCCTTGTTAACCTTAGTGCCACTCCCACCCAATGCCCGATCTAGTCCTCTAGGAATACTACTCAATACACACACCTTGTAGTCATGGATGTCCCAGGGTAAGCGAGAGCCAGCAGTAGAGGTGGCCTATGGGAACCTGATGTAGGAGAGGATAAGGTGCAGAAGAAGGCCATGGCCAAGGTCAGTGTTCTGCTTTTCCAAGCTGAACCAGGAGATGCTCAGCAGATGTGCTAGATGTAGCTTTGGTGGTGGATTTGTTCTGAGGGACAAGACAACATCCACCCTGTTTGTGTGTCTGAGTGCCTGGGAATTTCCATTCTTGTTACCCTGTATGGTAACCTACCTGTGATTATAGCTTTGGGTGTGCATCAAGCATAGCAATCAGGGACATAGAGTCCAGCTGTGGGCCTGTGCACCACTGTGGGGTGTGTGTGTAGGTGTGTGTGTATGTGTGGGTGTTTCTCTGTAAGGAGCTCTGCAGCTGAAGTCAGAAACCAGAGCCAGAGGTTCATTCTTTAGCAGCTAGATCTCCTCAAAGCTCCTGCTAGGCTGAGGAACTTTGCAACATCAGCCTCCCTGAGAATGAAAGGGAATTTTTCTGTGCTAGAACCCACTATGTGCTGGGTACTTTAATAGTGTCATCACCATCTCCATTCTTGACCATTCTAAGAGTTAGATTTCCACTTTACTGGGGAAGTAGTGACACTCTGAGAGATGAAGCACTTGACTAGGAGTGGTGGGATTAGAAGCTGAACATGAGGTGCGCTGCTTGCCTCCCCCTGCCTCTGCTTCCCCATACTCCTCAATGGCTAGCATTGTGCTGGGTTTCCACACTGGGTGTGTTTGCTGTTTGAACCTAGAAAGTAGCCACTTTGAACCTAGAAGTAGCTTCCAACCTCCTTCTCCAAGCTTTTTGCTAGCCAAGGGTCTTTCAAGCAGTCATTTAGCTTCTGAACAATGGCTACAATGATAAGGCACACAATAATAAATTTACCCATGTAAGGTGAATCAGAACAAAGAGGGATGTTTTCACCAGCTTTTCACTGATATTCAGACCTCCAGAGAACTTCCTCAGCTCAACTCCTCTCTCTTTCCCTGGGTGAGTAGATGCTGCTGAAGTCTGATATGTGGAAGGAGTGGGCCAGTGTGGGCTTCATCCCCAGGACTCCTTCATGCTCTCTTGGGTTGGGATGTAAGAGTTAATCACAGCACCATAGCATACAACATGGAGGTACTTCCAGTACCTCCCAGGAAGCTAAGCAATCCTGTTCAAACTGTGGTGGGGAGGTCACTATAGTGTTCTCTGTCAAGGCAAGTGTGGTCTTGGACCTACTCAAACAGGTCTACCATTCTGGAACTTCTCAAGATCCTCTTCGGTGACATTAGAGAAGTTAGGTTTGGGATGAGGACCAGACTTCAGTGGAATTTTACTATGAGAGGCTAAAATAAAATCAAAACTCCAGACAAATGGGAAATGGATTGTGCATTGACAGATGATACAAAAAGGCAGGCACTGTAGGGGTCAGGGAACTGGGTTAAAACGTCTGCACTGCTTTCCATCAGCTAGGTAACCTTGGGTTCATTTCCTGTCTCCTGGGGCCTCAGCTTCCCCAGCCATAATGTGGCACATGGAGAAAATAAGGGCACACACTCAGAGATGCTGGAAATGTCAGAGGATAATAAGCATTTACTGGATGCCTATTAGGCACTTAAAGTAATTTTGGAGTTGGCGGTGGTGGTTGTAATAAATTGTCTTTTCTTGTCACAAACAACTGGTCCACAACAGGAGAGTATGAAGAAACATGCAAGATAAAAGGTATGCCTTCCTACCCAAAGACAACAACATTAATACAAGACACATGTTTTAAGATAACTTTCTACTTGTATGTGGTTGCCTATAAAAACAAATCACCCTAATCATGCCTCTACAGAGTCTGATTGCTTTTTCCAGTTAACACTGCACCCAGCCACACTAGTCCTGCTTCTGCAATGTCACTGTGATTAGCACATGATTGCATGCATGCTACACTGATTGAGCGCATTCCTGGCCATTGACCATATACATGCTTTCCAGGATATTTTCGAGACTCATCTAAAAATGTGTGAGGTGGAATTTATCATACTCGTTTTATAAACTGTATGTTGAAAAGTGTGTTGTAAACCACAGGCATTGCAAAGTTGACACTCTGCAAGTCATCCTATTGAAAGTTGTCGCGAGAAAGCTGCAACCCTTCTTCTACCTGGGCTTGGAGCATGATGAAACCAGTTTAGCAGCTGATAAGCTTCTGGAGAAACCTTGAAAATCTGCCACCGTCACACACATACACATCACATATGAAAACTGCACACTTATGCATGTCACACACAGGTATGAAGTATAGTAAAAAATGTGGCAAATGTTTATATTTAAAAATTTATTACAGTTGCCCTCAAAACACCCCGTCCCCCGGCTTCAAGCACACTTGTCACATCACTCTTGTCATTTTCTGCAGCAGCTCTGGGAGTCCTCTTTTGGAAATGTCTTTAATGGTGCTGTTGTAACCATCATGATGTCCTAATTTGATTCAAAATGTTCCCTTTTCATGGTCCTTTTGACTTTGGGGAAGAACTGGAAGGTAAATGACTGCAGATCCCATGAAAAAGGTAAGTGAGGACAGAAAATAACATTTTTATTTGGCAGAAATTTTATAAATATTTGATCACTGAAATGTGAAGGAAAAACTTGGTAAATGCCTAAATGAAAAAAAATTATTACAGTAAACTATACACTACCATCAACTCTCCCTTAAAATACTCAAAATTCCACCCTCTTGGAACACATTTATTACATTGAACACATTATTACATTGCTCTGGACAACGTGTCTTTTACTTCAGTAAGTTTTCCAAAAGTGAAAACATTCATCAAAATTTTTATCTCCCCTTCAACATACATACCACATATCCACATGCTCCACACATTCCACATGCAGACCATGCACACACTAATACATACAGTGAAATTCCATACAGCTCTTAAAATGTTGGCTATAAGAACACATGAGAGAGAGATCCGGGGAAGATGGCGACCAGGTGAGCAGCAAGGGAGCGAACCTCCTTAATAAACACCACCAGCTCGAGACAGACTTGGCGAGCGTGAATGCCGGGACCTCGGCTGGGAAGTTTAAACTGGGCGTATTTCTCTGAGATGCCGGGGGAGATGTGGTAGGGCGGACCAGGCTGCCGGGGCGAGACGTGGGAAA
>PVLD010033262.1:0-13832 GCA_004027595.1 Dinomys branickii
GATGCGCACGGAACGTGAGCCCGCTGGGCGTTGCCGCCGCCAGAGAGCCGATCTCTGTCGGGAGTCGCCGGAGAGCTGCGCCGGGTCGGGGGGGCGGGAGGGATCGAGCCGTCCGTATTCTCGGGGCGCCTTGACCCAGCAAATCCCTCTGTCCTCTTCCGGCGGCGCTTGGGACGCCCCGCGCGGCTCGCCCGACACGCGCGAAACGTGGGATTGCCGGGCGTCTCCGCCGCCAACAAGCCGATCTCTGTCGGGAGTCGTTGGGGGGCTGCGCCGGCTCGGGGGGGGCGGGAGGGATCGAGGGGTCCGCGCTCTCAGGGCGCTAGGACCCAGCAAATTCCTCTCTCCTCTTCCGGTGGCTTTTGGGGCCTTCCGCGCGGCTCGCCCGACACGCGCGAAACGTGGCACCGCCGGGCGTCTCTCCCGCTCCCACTGCGCCTGGACCGATCCCCGCTTCTTCCCCGCGGGGATCGTCCCCGGCTCCCAGCGTCTGGGACTTTCCCACGTCTCGCCCTGGCAGCCTGGTCCGCCCTACCACATCTCCCCCGGCATCTCAGAGAAATACGCCCAGTTTAAACTTCCCAGCCGAGGTTCCGGCATTCACGCTCACCAAGTCTGTCTCGAGCTGGCGGTGTTTATTAAGGAGGTTCGCTCCCTTGCTGCTCACCCGGTCGCCATCTTCCCCGGATCCGGTCCTGCTTTTTTAAGTTCAGTCTCTGCCTTGCCAAGTTCCCACAATTCCCACTTTCATAACATCCATGTACTTATTTATTTATTCATTAATTTAATCATATGGGTATTAATTTATTTATCCAATGTTACTGAGTGTCAACTAGATTCTAGTCATTTCTGGAGCTTTCCCTGAGAAAGCTGAAAGTAAGGCATAGTCCCTACTTTTAGGGACTGACCTAGTAGTTTCACAGCATAGGCAATCACTGCAATGACAGTAAGGGATTTTGATAAGGAAGAAGATGAGACATGTCATACTGTCTTACAGAATCCACGCATGGCTTCACAAAACAGAGGTGGTTTGCACTGAATCTACATGAGTTAAACCACATCAGTTCTGTGTCAATTATTCTCTCTTCTTTGTCAAACAGATAAAAATACATCTTTGCCTTTAGGTTCCTGGTAATAAAGTCCCTTCAGCTTTTCCTCTGAGGATCACATAGGAATCTTTTCTTTACTTTGACTATTAATATTTAACAAGCATCTCAGGGCTAGTCCTCTAATTTCACACATCTCAAAGCACAAAGAAGGGGTTAATTCTCAGGGACCAGCATCTCTGCTTTTCTCCTTTCACCCACGATATTTTGGCTTCGGCCACATACCCCCGTGACATTGCGTCTGTCAAAGCATGGGTGCCTTCACAGCTGCACAGCTATTTTGCCTTCTCAGGTAAAAACAGGAAATGGGCTGAAGCTTGAAGCAGAGGAATTAGCTAAGAAAGAGAATCAACATTCTGTGGAATGTCAAGCACTGAAAGGTGAATTTTTCTATAATTTTGAGATTCTCCTGGAGGTCTCAGTAGAAATGTCACTGCTACTGACTTTAGGAAAGAAACCACAAAGGCTAGTAGATACATGCCAAGCAGGCGTTTCAGATTTGATACCGATTATGATTAGAGTCTTAGGCCTCTATTATAGACACCATTGATTTTTGAAAAAGACACACTGGGTGAGCTATAGGTGTGCAGCCCACATGAACAGAGACAATCCTAACTTCATCTTTACATGTGCGTGTGGACTTTCCAGTATTGGAAAACAGTATTTCAGAGTGCACTTATCTTTTAAGACAAACACACGGACACAAACACATGGTTTCAGGGTTTTTGCTACAATGTTTGAGGTGGAACGAATCATATAGGTAAGGCCAAACAATCGCCTATGTGTTTGGTACTTGGAGATGTCAGACACACTGAATTATTATAACAGTCATGGTGAGAGACAGACATATGGAAAATTTGAAGCAGAGGAGAATCATGGGAGCAAAGCAAAAAGAGAAACCTGTGATCTCATAGTCATCCTTTAAGGCTCCCGTTAATGATAAACACACTATCATTTATAGAATAACAAGTATCAAGACTTTACTTGCGTCCTTTAAGATTGATGTTTATTCTCTTAATAGATGAAGAATTCAAGTCTTAGCTTAAATTACCTGGAATAGAACCAAAGTTTTATTCCTAGCATATGAAAAAGGCAGAGTTTATACCCAAGTTTTTCTGTCTCCAAAGTTTTATTTCTCTCCCTGCGTTGTGATCTCACATGCTAGCTTTTGATGGCCAAGGTTAATGAAATGTGGTTCTGCCTCATAAAGCATTAAGGCCCTGAAAGGGTTTCTACAGTAGTGATATATCAGAGAGCTATGGATGAGCAAAAGGGCATTGTAAAGAACTACTCACATAATATGTTGATCTAACACAGTTAAAGGTCCATCTAAAGGGGAAGAAGGACTCTAAGTCTCAAGGAATGAAGCAGATCAATTTCTATAAAGGAGGAAGAAGAAAGAATACAGGAGGCATGTGCACAATAAGTTGGCGCACTAATATAACTCCAAAAATGCTGTGGAAGCTAATGCAGAATGTACATGTAGGAATATGTTACCTGTAAGACATGTGATACATACAAAAGATAACCTTTGTAAACCTTGTATGCCTCGCTTAAATGTGTGATTTTTATTCCATGCATTTATTTCACTGAAGGACTTTAACCACAGGAGTGACATGATGTCATGTGTGCTTCAGGAAAATGTATAATCTCAGGGTTGAAAATAGATTAGGAAGGGGTTGAGAGTAAAGGCAGTAAAACCTAATGAAACAATCCAGGCAGGAGAAGTTGGGAATGTGAACTAAGGTAGTCAGTGATATTGGGGGGTGAGAGAAAGAAGTATCTGTAAGAGAGGTTAAAATGTGGCCAGTGGGAATTGAGGAAGGGTTAACAGGAAGGCTATACAAGAATGCATAAGGGTAGTTTCTAAGTTTCTAGATCAAGTTGGATATACAGTAATGTAATTTGTAAAAAAGTTTGTCAAGAAGTAGATAAGATTGAGAATGATAGCAAGGTTTATCCAGTCTTGAATATGCTGAGTGTATGGTATCTGCTAAAGAAGCAAATGGAAAAATGGACTTGTGGTTTAGAAAGGTATGTGACTCAAACACATGCATTCGGAATAAATGAAAATATGTAAATAACTAGACCACGGGAATGGATGAGGTCAGTGCAGAGATAATGGATGGAACAGGGAAAAGAGGCGAGGCCAGGACTCTGGAACCAGCTTATAATGAGATGGAGGGATGGTGAAGCTGTGGCAGTGACAGGAGCAGCAGCTGTGGCGTGATAGGTCACGGAAACCTGGGAGACTAATTTCAAAAGCAACAAACTCGCTTGCGTGTTCGGTAATATCCAGAGATTAGTAAAGATAATTCTTTCATGTTGATAGTTCCATTATGTAAGTGATTGGATGGGAGAGTTTAAGCATCTCTTCCAAGGCAGCATGAATTTACCTTTAGTGCCAAAGGAAACTATGCTTATCCTAATTTAGACATGTGAAGGTCTCAGGTATAAAAAGATTGTCTTCAGAAAAGGGGATTTCTTCCTTGTCTCTCACTTTATTCCCTTATGCTGCAGGTTAAGCCACCTTATTCTCATGGGAGATGGTAACCAGATATGGCCAATGTGATCATGTATCGGGAAGGAAGCAATCACGACACTGGCTTCTTTCCTCTCTTCTCTCTCTAAGCTGTTGATGATGGCCCTCAGCAATTCCAGCTGGAGGCTCCCCCAGCCTTCTTTCTTCCTAGTAGGTATTCCAGGTCTAGAGGAGAGTCAGCACTGGATAGCTCTGCCCCTGGGTGTCCTTTACTTCCTGGCTTTAGCGGGTAATGTTACCATCCTCTTCATCATCTGGACGGATTCTTCCTTGCACCAACCTATGTACCTCTTCCTGACCATGCTGGCTGCCATTGACCTAGTCCTGGCCTCCTCCACTGCACCCAAGGCCCTTGCAGTGCTTCTGGCTCATGCTCATGAGACTGGGTACATTGTCTGCCTGACCCAGATGTTCTTTATTCATGCGTTCTCCTCCATGGAGTCAGGTGTCCTTGTGGCTATGGCTCTGGATCGGTATGTGGCCATTTGCCACCCTCTGCATCATTCCACCATCCTGCACCCAGGGGTAGTAAGGCACATTGGAACAGCAGTGCTTGTGCGTGGATTGCTTCTTCTAATCCCTTTTCCCATCCTGCTGCGGAACCTCAGCTTCTGCCAGGCTACTATCATACGCCATGCCTATTGTGAGCATATGGCTGTAGTAAAACTTGCTTGTTCACAAACCACAGTGAATCGAGCTTATGGACTTGCTGTGGCGCTGCTTGTAGTTGGGCTGGACGTTTTGGCCATTGGCATTTCCTATGCCCTTATTCTCCAGGCAGTGCTGAAAGTACAAGGGGGTGAGGCCCGACTCAAAGCTTTTAGCACATGTGGATCTCATGTGTGTGTCATCCTGGTCTTCTACATCCCTGGAATGTTCTCCTTCCTCACTCACCGCTTTGGTCACCATGTGCCCCATCACGTCCATGTTCTCCTGGCCACTCTCTATCTTCTTGTGCCTCCTGCTCTCAATCCTCTTGTCTACGGGGTGAAGACTCGACAGATTCGCCAGCAGATACTCAAGATGTTCTACATAAAGTGATTGATCTGAACACATCCCAATTACTTTCCTCAGTGGCTCCTACTATGGGTACATCAGGAGCCCATGACTGGTATGTACTATATGGAATGAAGCCATCCCATGATGAATGGTCCTACTATTCCTACTAGACCAATGCAAAGAACACCCATCGGCATTTGGCACCATAGTCTATGGGATGTATGTGGGTTTCTAGATTTGTGAATACTTTTTCATTCATTGTTTTTAAAAATCCAGACTCTAACAGTTCTCTGCCTTTTATCAGAGGTGGTTGGAGACAGGAGAGGGACATGACTGCTTTGGATATATCATCCTTCAGTCCTTCATCCTATGAGTGAGTCTGCAATGAGACCGGAAAGTCTCAACCTTTGCTTACTTCCAGGTTTACAGTGTCTTAAGACCTCTGAGCTAGTGCAGTGATCTACAGATTACTGGGCTCCTGGGTGGCAATAAGGTCTCTTCAAAGAAGCTGAGATGTCACCAAAAACATCCTTCATTGTAATGTGTATGTTATTCATTTAAAACAAATATAAGTGGGGTAGGTACTGTATATAGCAGATCTTAAAGATAATAGCAGTATAGTCTCTCTTTGTTTTACTGTGCATGAAAAATGTTTAATAAGTGGCAATATAATAGACTGTAATACCAAAATACCACATGGAAAGTAGCTGAACCACACAGAGAAAACAAGGCTTTCATATCTTCAAATCCAGGTGTTTCACAATAAACAAAGCACTAGAACACCCAGGAGAAGACTTCTTAGGTAAGACATGATGGAAATTAATATATTCTAAACTTATAATTTCTAAAATGGATTAGCCAAGTTTTTTAGAGATGGAGAAAACAAATACAGTATGTTACAAGGGTCACGAACTATCATATCAAGAAATGAAGGTACAGACATTCTTTATATAACAAAGGTTACATCTCTTACACAGACACACACACACACTCTTCTTCAGACATACGACACTGCTCTAGTAAAATTATACACTATATTGTACCCATGGAAGCTTATAATTTTAATATAAATCAGAGCCCTACCATTCAGCTCAACCAAAAGGCAGTTTAAAAAATTAGCACTAAGATATGGTGAAGGAGATTAAGATCTCAGAAGTATTCTTTCATGAGTGAGACCGCTCTGTATCATAAAACATTAGCTTACACAGCCATCATGTTTGAATAACCAGTCAGTGTGCAGTACTGAGGTAGTATTACTTTCCCTGTCTTGGAACTCTGATGTTTTCATACTCTGCCTTCCTAGGCAGGTCCAGATTTTTTTTTTAATGATTACAATCAATTACCAAAACATGCATTTTTTTTATCAGACATCTGTTTTTCTAAATCAACATATGAAAGAACAATTTTTTTGAGTCTTTCACAGATAACTTATTTACAACTATTTTCATCAATAAACTCTCCTAGCTTGCTGTCTACAACCACTGTGAAGTGGGAGGTGAGGAAAACCACCAAAAAAAAAAAAAAAACCAGAACATGAAATGGTAGTCCATTTAGCCATCAAAGATGACAATAATTAAGCCAATAACAAATATCCAATAATATAATTATATTGGGATTTGAAAATATGACCACAAAGCACACGAGTGTGTCTCTTTTTTTAAAAAAAGTATGTTTGTATTTTAAGTTTTAAAAAATATTTTTGCTTATGGTAAAGAGAGAATAATAAGTACCTAAGAAAATGTGCTAGATTCTGGTGTTGGTATACACAGCTTTAATACATGTTGTAATACTGTAGTTAGAGAAGCAGTCACGTCACTTAACAAATTTACAAATAGTGGAGATGGAGTGATGCTAATTAGACTTACATTTCTGCTAGTAGGAACTGGGTAAAAACTTAGAAAAGGGCAGCCACAAACAGTGTATTAGATCCTGCTTGTAGGACACTGTCCTAAGAGCTGGTATAACTGTATTTTTTGAGTCCAGGGGATTGAACCCAGGGCATTTGCGCTGGAGCTACATCCCCTGCCTTTAAAAAAGTTGAGTATTGGGAGACAGGGTCTTGATAATTTGCAAAGTTTCTCTGGTTAGAATCAAACTTAGGATCCTCCTGCATCAGCCTTCTGGAGTTCTGGGGTGCCTAGATGTAAATGTTACTCCTAATAAATCGTAGTTTTCTGTCAGGGAGACTGAGTATTCTGTCTTTAATTTGGCTGGCACATGTGGATGAATTAGGAAGGAGTGGTATGAGTTTCTCTTATTGCAGGAGGAATTAAGTGTTATTATGTTGGATTCAAGTCTAGGAGTTAAACTTTGATAGGTTGTTTTGGGGGAAGCCCAGGTTATGATGTGTTACTTCTATTAGAAAGCATCTTTCTTGAGCCTAGAGGGGTTCTGCTTTCACAGGTGATAAAAGGAAGCAGCTTGCTCATTATTATAGTTCTTGGAATGTGGATAAGTTGGTGAGAAGCAGCTCTCTTTGATCACAAGATGAAAATAGGTCTTGAAGGTAACAGAGCAGCAATGTGGGAGTGCTTGTGTCCCTGACACTGGGCCACCAACCAACATGGACTTGAGCTTGCAACACAAATAACCTTGTGTAGGTTCTGGGTAAGATGTTGGAATAGATGTATTCTTCACGTGACTCTGGAAGTGAGACGAGCTAAGGGTTAAGAAGGAGAAACTGTATTCTGAGAACAGAAAAAAGAAGAGTTTCAGGTACCATGACAGAGGTAACAGGAAAACTGAAAGGCATATAGAAAAGCAAAGGCACCACAGGGAAGAATATAAAGCATTGTAGCACCTCAATCCTGGCTCCTGGAGAGCAAGGAACCCTAACTCCGGAAGCACAAGGTAATTCTGCAGAAGGTCAGCAGCTCCAGTGACAAATAGTGGACCCACAGTCCTAGCTGCAGAAGCAGCCTAGGGCTATTGCAAGGTGTAAGTGCAGGGGTTTACATGGGTAGTTTTCTGACGGGCCTGGACTTGAACGCTCAGAAGATTGTCTGATTCCCATCGCCGCTCCCTTCCAGTACAGAAGTCAGTGGTCTATTGCTTTTCTCACTCTCCATCATGTTTGGAAATACACCTCTGCTTGGACGTTTGCCATGCCCTCAGGTTCATGGATAGGGGAGCCTCTAGCGGGAGTGGGCACTGGACCAGTCCACATCTCACAAAGCTAGCTGGGGATGGTAGTGGCTCTGGATTCACAAAGGGAAACAAGAAAAAGTCCCTGAAGTGAGGAGAATCTGAGGCGGATAACATACTATTGACACCTTGCAGGAAGACCGGGCAGGACTGAGTATTCACACGGCGCCAGCCTGTTAAGTGGGGGTGGACAGAAAATACAGCAGAGCGCAGGTGTGATTTACCGCCCCTCCCCCAAGCCCTGTGCATTCCAGTGTCACAGGTCCTGGACAGACTTTTACCCGTCCGAACGCCTCAGTGTGGAGCAATGCTTTGGACTCATTTTTCTTTTTCCTTCTTGTTTATTCTTTTGTCTGCTCGGTACTTCCTTCTTCTTACTTTTATTTAATTTTATTCTGTAAGTGGATTAAAAAATCTCTCGTTCTTTCCTCTCGTATTCTTTTGTTTTTGTTATGCTGCTTCTTCCTCTATTTTTCTTTTCCCTGCCCTTTCCAATTTTTTATTATTAATGGGTTATGAATACTTTTAACCACTACTAATTTTTATTTTTACTGGTACATATTTGCAGTGTATAGTGATTATATCCTTTGCGGGAAGCTGGTACATATACACAACACATCTCAACTCTTTCTCACTCCATTCCTCTTTCCCCATTTTCTCCCCGTCCTTCCTCTTGGTTTTCTTTCATTTTTGCAAAAGAGCTACCCCCCTCTTTTTCATCATCTATCTTTTACTTTGCTCTTTGTGCAATTTGAGTTTCTCATGTACTTGAAACCATGAGGTATTTAAGCTCATGTGTCTCATTTATTTCACTTCACATTATGGTCTCAAGCTGCTTCCATTCTCCTATAAATGGATGCCATTCTTGATGCCATTCTTGATGATGTCATTCTTGCTTCTTACTGTATTTCAATATCTGGTTTGTCTTTGTGTTGTCATTGATACACAGTTTGTTTTCTCTTCTCTCAGTAGACTGGAGATCTAGTCCTCCGAAGAAGGCTGGTCACTGAGAAGACCCTCGAGTAAAAATGCAAAAGAAGCCGGGGGTGGTGGCACACACCTGTAATCCCAGTATTGAAGAGGCTGAGGCAGGAGGATTAGTGGAAGTTTGAGGCCAGCCTGGGCTACAAAGTGAGTCCAAGGTCAGCCTGCACTACATAGCCAGACCCTGTCTCAACAACAACAATAAAGAAGTAAGATATTCCTTCCAACACATGCACAAATATCAGCATAGTCACACAAGAAACATGAAAAAGTAAGACAGCATGACACTTCCAAAGGTCCATAACTCATTAGTAAGTGAATACAAAGACACAAAAATGGATGACATGCTGCCCAAAGAATTCAAAATTTACCTTTACAATGATCAGCGATTTTAAAGAAGATACAAATAAACTGACCACCCAATGGGGCACTTCAACAAAGAGGAGATTCTGAAAAAGAACCAAAAAGAATTGAAAATGAGAAGCTCAGTATATCAAATAAAAAACCCAGTGGAAAGCCTCACCAATACATTAGACCAAGCAGGAGGGAGAATTTCAGGAACTGAAGATCAGTTTACAAGTTGTTATATGAGTAATAAAAAAATTATGAACAAATTATCTAAGAACTCCATGACCCAGTTAAAAGGCCAAAGTTTTGGTATGGAGGAGGATGCCAAGGTATAGAATAAAAGCATACAAAGTTTATTTAATGAAATAATAGCAAAGAAACTTCCCAAATCTTGGAAAAAATGGATATCCAGGCATAGAAGGGATTTAGAACCCCAAGCAGGCATGCCAAGAAGAGAGCTTCCTTACTTTATATTATAGTTAAAAGAACAAGAATACAGACTAAGAAGGTAGTATTGAAAGTTGCAAGAGGGAAATACCTAGTCACTTATAAAGGCACCTGTCAGAATTATTGCATAT
The DNA here is from genome assembly GCA_004027595.1 of Dinomys branickii. Lineage (NCBI taxonomy): Eukaryota > Metazoa > Chordata > Mammalia > Rodentia > Dinomyidae > Dinomys > Dinomys branickii. Next base: position 9,702 of record PVLD010033262.1, read on the forward strand.
CAGCAGAAATTCTAAAGTGCAAGAGTGTATGGTATGGAATGATGTATTTCATCCATGAAAGAAAATTACTACCAGTTTAGATTACAATATTCAGCAAAATCATCCTTCTTTTACAAAAAGGAAAATCTGTCTTTTTCTTCTGTCTGTAATCTTAGTATAAGGGAATACCCCCCCAAATTAAATGGGGCTTATAGTAGCAATTAACCTAATAACTTCATGTGTAGGGCTCTCTGGCAAATAATGACTGGAAAATGTAATTGGGGCCATGGGAAAATAATTTCAATTTCTCCCCTTTTCTGCTAGATCTTAGGACTTCTTATTTCCTTCTCCTGACATTTAAATTAAATAGCAGGCTCCAAATGCAATGAATTCATGATGAGCAAGGGGAATTGCAGGGTCCCCTACTTGGATCCTTAGCAGAATGTAAAATGCAAGAGACAGTGGTGTCCTTCAGATTCATTTGAAAATCAGATCCTGAGCTTTTATGTCAGGTAGGTTCAATACTCAGGTATAATGCAGGAGAAAGCTCAGTGCCAGCCTTACAGATCCATGAGGTGGGCAGTGAAACAGAGAGGCTGGAACATACATCCTACCCTCTACTGCCCTCCTCGCATACTGTAGGTAAGCACACTACCACTGAGGTATGTCCCCTGCTCTGACTGTGCTGTGGAAACACACACACACACACACACACACACACACACACACACACGTGTCCATTGCTCTCAACAGTTAACTGTCCAATTGCATTAATGATCCTTCTTCCCATATGGAACTCCAAGCAAAGGAGAGGAGTGGGGAGAGAAGAGAGAAGTATTCATTTCCATCCTCCCCTCTTGGGCTGAGAGGAAAACAGCTTCCCTCTGTCATAACATTCTTCACTAGCTGGCAGTACGTGGGCTCTTTCTCACCTCTTGGGTAAGGGTCTCCTGATAACATTACATGGAGGGCTGGAGAGTCATAGGTAGTGTTGTGCTGGGTCAGAAGTTATATCAGTGTCAACAGGCTAAGCGTGTGAGCTAACTTGATCTGGGTAATCATTTCACAATATATAGATGTTAAACAATTACTCTGTAATTCTTAAATCCAAACAATTTTAGTTTTCAATTTTAATTTCAATATCAATAAAGTTGAGAACAAGTGGCTAAGGTACGCTTTTAGAATTTATTGTAAGTTCAGTGAGGTGTCTAGATATAACATAAACTTAAGAAAGATAATAGTTTCTTTTTATCATTAAATTCATCTGAAATAGTAGAAACTAAGATACCATTTATTATTGGAAATAGTATTTCTGTATATTATTAATATCTAGAAATTGCCATCAAATAAATATACAAGCTCATTAAGGGTACTATCTAAAATTATCTTCAACGCATTTATTTATTTATTTATTTACTAATTTTTGTCTTTTGAGACAGTGTCTTGCTGTACAGTGCAGGCTGGTCTTGAGGTCACTTTGTAGCCCGGGCTGGTCTCTAACTTGCAATGATAGTTCTGCCTCAGCCTTCCCAGTGCTGGGACTACAGGCATGCACCACCACACTTGTCTTTGCTCAAAGCATTTAAATGAAGATTACACATCAAAGTTGACTATGTACTTGAAAGATTTAAAGGCCACATTAACATTTTAAAGATGTTAGTTCTCAAATTAATTGATAAAGGCAGTGAACAACATTCTAGAAAGACTTATAGAGGAGTGTTTAAACAATATAAAGTGATTAAACATAGGTTAAAGGCTTTGAATATAATAAAGAATTTATAACAGATCCTTATATATAGAAAATAATACTATTTACCAAAAATTACGTAAATATACATATATATGTCATCTTAACATTTACATAGAAAGCCATTAATGACATACCCAACAGCTTGTTTGTATTAATTATTTCTGAAGGGTATGAATATTCCAGATTATAAATGATTATAAATTATATAGTTTGAATTTTAGAATGCCACTATACTATTTTGTGACAGAGGAAAAGATTGAGAACAACTACCAGCTGGGCTATATTGCTCAGAGTGAGAATTCAAGGTGGTACGTGTTAGATTAAAGAGAAAAATGCATTCATGTTAATGAGTAAATAAATGTAAGATGCTAGTGAATTCATGGACACATTTGAAGGTCACCATTTAAAACTCATGGAGAAAGAGGGAAAAAAATAGAGAGATGGGAGCCCTGGGAGCTACAAAGCAGCCACTCAGCTTTTAGTAGCTGGACTGCAGTGCCTTTCGGAAATCTAAGTTTTGACTCTCAGACTGTGTGGCAGTGTCTCTCCAAGGCCCAACTGTGTCCCAGACGCACGCTCTCAGCAGAAATGACTAACACTGTGTTACTAAGTTCCCAGCGGAAACAGTTCCTGCCCTACCCACCCGCCCAACTGTCATCTGTTTGTTCTGCTCACTGTATCTGTTACGGATGGGCCTAGTCCCCCCACAGAACAGAGAGGGTCAGAGAGTTAGGTCTGAGTAGCAGGCTGCTACAGCGCTACCAATCCCAGAAAAATTTACCAACGACACCAAGAGAATGAATTTGTACCCATTTTCGGTTCATGTGCTTTCTGGGTAATGATAACTACAGTTGGGCCAGATAAGACAATAGAAAGTTAAATACATTGCTTATTACCTTACTGAATTATTTGTACCAAATCAGTGGGAGATACTATTAGCTAAATATTGAAACACATCTCAAATTATTTCTCTTGAGCATAGTCTCTATCTGATGTCTAAATCTCTCCCAAACTCCTCCCAGATTTGCCCTAAATTAAGCAATGATATGATATGTAGCTTTTCCTATCATCATTAATAATTTAATTTATATGAATTTCTTTTTCTTTTTTTTTTTGCGGTACTGGGGATCGAACTCAGGACCCTGCGCTTAGCTAGGCAAGCGCTTATTCCACTGAGCTATATCCCCAGCCCCATGAATTTATTTTTCATCAGAATACCATTTGACAATAGATAATGCACAAAGTCCCACTGCTTGGAAACCTGGAAATGGTTGTGTGCTTAATTCAGTCTCTGCCCAAATCTTAATCTTTCTTACTTAAAGTCCCAATATTTTATGATCAACATGTGTTGACGCACCTCTAAAGCTCAGATTTGAAACACCTTATTAATTGCTAGCTCAGGGTCAAATTTCCAAGTATCCTTATGTGCAATCAAAACTGTTGGACATCAGGAACATTAAGCCATTGACAGGATCCCCGTCATATTATTTTACTATTATCCCTCTCTTGTCTTGAGTTTATTCATTTCTACTTTAGTTTATATGGGAGATCATTTAATGAAAAAATGTATAAAGAACTCAAGTAATTTCGGGCCTTCAGAAAGTACTCAGGGGGACTTCCGGGAAGATGGCGACCGGGTAGGCAGCAGAGAGAGAACCTCCCAGAGGATTACCACCCAGACAATGAAATATAGCAATACGAAGACAGAAATGAGGACTTCCGGGAAGAAGACGACCAGCCGAGAGAGCGAGTGCGGAGGGAAGAATGGCTTCAGCTCCTGAACCTGACAGAGAACGCGCTACTGGGACAAACTGCGCCAAACTGGGCAGCGCTCCGGGATCCCGCTCAGAACCCCACCCCTGCAGCCAGCGCTGTGCGAACTGGAGCAACAGCGACCGGCCGGCGGGATTTCTGAGTTGGGGAAAATCTCCATCCAGGGAAAAACATCTGAACGGCACTCCTGTCTGCATGATCACAGGGTGAGTTAAGTGCGTGCTCTAACCGGTTTTTCCTGAATCGGGAAGACGCTCAGCCCAGCGAGAGACATCAAAGCAGCTTCAAGGACTGCGGGATCTCCCGGGTGGGAAGACCTACTTAGGCGCCCCAATGGGTTTTGTGAGGGGGGAAGGAGCCCCACCCAGGGAGGAACAACTGAGTGGCCTATCTGCAAGAATCCTGGGGTGGCAAGCTGTTTATTTGCCCTGGCCAGGTCTTGGGGTAGGGAGTAGAAGCGGAAATCTCAGCAGACAGCTTAAGGGACATTCTCCCAAAGAGAAGTAACCATTGGAGCAGCCTCTGCAGCAGATCTTTGCCTGCTGAACTGTCTGTGGAATTTATAGCTCCACATTTTGAATCTGATACCCAAAAATGGGAAAACAGAGGAACAAAACGCAGTCTCAAAA
>PVLD010033263.1:0-13831 GCA_004027595.1 Dinomys branickii
AAACATTTTTTTCTTCCTTTATGCTTAATGATCTCTTGAGAGTTCCAGTACCAGTCACCTACGAAATGTTCTTCATGATATTTTGCACTTGTTATTTTCTTTGTAAAATATCAAAATATTCATGCCACACATGTTTAAGATTGAGTGAAACACAAGTGTTGAACAATGCTTTGTGTTTCAAGTGGCATCATAGTTGCTGCCTAACTCATCAACAATATCTATTCCACCTTTGGTTTTATTGTAAAAAGCTAACATTTCTGGCTTCAGTTCTGTTGAGGTTTCTCTGTCAATTTTTCCATCATGATGTAATGTTGACATCAGTAGTATCAGTATATTTTTCTTTGCCATATATGAGGCCAGTGTTATATTTCTCTGAAATCCAAAGATTGTACTATACAATTCTTTGATTGTACTATACAATTCTTTGATTTGAACATGCAACATTTCATTGGGAATTTCTGCTTTGTTTTTGCGTACAGTTTCTATGCTGGTCAACTTGTGCTCTATCAGCAAATGTAACATCAATTGGAAATTGGTACAATAATTTTCAAATATCACATTCCGATTGGTTTGGGAGATGGAAGTAAAATGTCTCTTTACAACATGGTTTGATTCACTGCTCTACAAATAAAGACCTGGTGGCTGAGTTCCGGAATAAATTTCTAAATTGAAAGCAAATGTCTTCATATCTAGCAAGGCATATATTTTTTATACCATAGTTTGAAGGGTTTTTGTGGCATATACTGCCTAAAACTAAAGTGACCAGGTTTTCCATGTGCCATTGTACTGAGTTGGACTATTTCTAAAAGAAAAATCAAAAGAAAATTTCAAAAAAATCCTAAAGGCAAGAAATTCAACAATGAACATTTCATGGGTAGAACTCACCTGTTGCTCTTTGGAGCTCCTGTACACACCTTGTTGTTCACCTGCTAAATGGGTGAAAGCACAAGTGGGTTCCTGTTTTCCCCAGGCACAGCTACTGTGAGCCACACCCAGATTCCATTACGGCAAATTAGATGTTTGCAGACCAGATGAATGGTATGGGTGTATCCCTCCCCTGCCATGGTGTTCAGGGTTACATATGCAAAATGCTACATGGATAATTATGTGGATAAAAATCTCCATTTGACACTTTTGCACAGGTATGCACACCTTGCCATTTGTCATACCAGGTGGGTGAACACAGTTGCTTCCTATATCTGTCGAGTGCATTTACTGAGACTCACAGCTGGCTACCATGATGCTAAAGTACATAGTTTCAGTAGAAATATATGGACTGGCTATGCTGATCCACAATTATGTTCCAAGTTAACATAAAGCTAAAAAATATGCTTCTGCTCTTATCACACTTCCTTGACCTCTGACATGAGCCTAGAGGCTATGAGCTCTAAGTGCTGCTCTAGATTCTTCAGAGTGACCCAGGGTAACCCAATGGTCAGTGTAATATCTCTGCAGTTTTGACCACCCCTCCCCACTCAGCTTTGGCAACCATGTTAGTTTTGTTCATGCCCATGTAAAATCAAAACCATCCTGTCTCTACATTAGGGTGTGGACTCTCAATAAATTGGACAGACCTCAGTTAGTCATCGTCCTTAACCACTCTCCAAATTCTAGGAAAGCAAAAGAAAAGTCAATTCTGGAACTCACTTTAATTGCCATCTCTGGCTCTGCACACCCTCTCTGTTCCTGAGGTTGTACTTTTCATCACCAATAGTTGTCACCTCTGAGTTCTCTATCTGCGTGGAACTTTCACAAGTATGCTTTAACTTAAAATCTAAAAGAGTGTGAGCTATTTTGAGTCAAACTTCAGTATGGTCCACTTCCACTCTGTAGAGTATACTTTCCTTTACTAAATCTCTGCTTTACTTACTATGTGTGCAGCTCAGTTCTTTGTTTGGAATACAAAGGATCTGAATATTCAATGAGACAGAGACACTTGTTTAGTAGCCTATGTTGTGTAAAATACATAAAGTAAACTTGTGTGCTTTTCTCTTGTTAGTCTATCTTTTGATATAGGGATCCCAACCAAGAACTCAAGAGTAGGAAGAAAAACATGCTTTCCTCCTCTACTATCTAGAATGTTTGAAACTGTATGTTCTTATGGAAAATCTATAATATACAGATTATCTAATTTTCTTGTGTAGAGATGGGTAAATTAATGTCATATCATTGCTTTAATTTTATCTGTAGGTGTGATCATTCCTCCATTATATGTAGTTTTTTCAGTATTTGTACTTTTTGAGACAAGGTCTTGCTATATAATTTAGGCCCATCTTAAACTCAGGTCTGTAGCCTCAGGTGAGTGTAACCTCATGATCTTCCTGTCTCAGTCTTCCAAGTGCAGAGATTCCAGGTATGTCCCACCACCCTTCTTCTCTTTATTGATGAAGTTGATGATTGTGTTAGACATTTCACTGTTGGTCTCTATTTTCTAGTACTGCTGTACGCCCAGGGCACATGGAAGATCTTTCTTCCCATGTTAATAGTTCTAGACAGTAACTAGAAAGTAGTAGGAACAGGGACAAATGTCACATCCATGATGAGATTGAAAAACCCTTGAGAAACCTTTCAGATTCTTTTGTCTACTGGCAGTGAGCAGAAAGGGCATGTTTATATGATACAGAACTCCAAGGTGAAGCAGATTTCATTTTTGAGTTACTGTAGGGAAAACAGCTGCCTTTGGCAGTCTCCTACCCTACAGGGGACTTTGCATCAGAAATAACATTTGTGTGATAAGCCATTAGGATTAGAAGTAGTTTGAAACCAAAGTGGAAGTTTAGTTTACCACAAATAATATAATAATGTTATCTATTTTATTAACTTTTCTAGACTAAGCCCTGTTTATTAAAATGAAAATTTTTGTTTTCTACATAAATAATTTCTGCTTTTGTTTTATTTCCTTTCTGCTTCCCTTAGGTTTAATATGGTTTTTTCCTAATATACTGAGTTTATTTCATTCTTCTTAGACATTAAAATGAGTAGTTAGAGCTAAGACTTTCCTCCTGAGTAAGTTGTAATTTGTGTGTCATATATGATATTTATATAACTGTACTTTTTTCTGGTACTGAAGATTGAATCTAGACCCTTCATACTGAGCTACATGTTTTAAGATTTTTATTTTATTTTTTGAGACAGAGTCTCATTAAGTCACTAAGTTGCCCAGGGTGGGCTTGAACTTGGGATCCATCTGCTTCAATCTCCCAGAGTGCTGCAATTACAGGAACACTTGGCTTTTTTCTGGTTTTCTTAACTTCAACTCTTGTGTACTGTGATTAGGAAATATTTTCTGCTTCTTTATACATGCCAAAGTAAGTCAAACTTATGTATCATGTTGTAAAAATCTTCAAGAAACTTACTAGATTTTTCCTCCTGTTTTTTCTAATTTGACATATATAGAAGATTGACCTACACAAATTTTAGATCATTTATTCCATACAAGGACACACAAAACATTTACATAATTTACCATGTGCTAGGATACACATTTCAAAGGAATAAAAGCATTCACAGTATGTTCCCTATGACAATAGAAGTAAGCCACACTTTATCCACAAATGATAACTGTCAAATCCCATGTGTTTACAAACTTAGTAAGATGCATTTAAATAGACAATGGTTCAGAGAAGAAATTAGAGTAGAAACTGGAATCTATTCCAAACTGAATAATAATTAAAATAGAATACTGTGGAATATCTAGTGATACATATAAGAGAATGTATAACTTTAAGTTATATTTGGTATATTACTGGACATATGTGAAAAATTGCTCAGCCTTATTAGTTATTAAAATGCAAATTAAAGTCACCATGAGATATCATGATATGCCTACCAGAATGGCTAAAACTAAGAACAATGAAAATATCAAAGATGTGGAACAATTAGAACCCTCAGACTTTTCTGATACTATTGTACCTTGGTAGAACCACTTTTAAAAACAGAGAGTTTGTACTGCATATCCTATACACTGACAACTGCATTCCTAGATAAATACCCAAAGAAATATGTAACAGTGTAGATCAAAATTCATGTGCAAGACTATTCTTAGCTGCATTATTTAAAGTAGTCAACCACAGGAAACATCTCAGTTATATACCAGTAGAGTGGATAAATGAGTTGAGTATATTTATAGAAAAGATAGCTTTAAAAATTAATGAAGAACTACCTTGTGCAATGATACTGATGAATCACTTACCTAAATATGTTAGGCAAAATATCCAGACATAGAAGAGCACAAACTGCAAGATTCCATTTATATAAAATTCAAAACAGGCAAAATTCATCAGTGGGATTACGAATTAAGATACTGGCTTTTTGTAGAAGAGAAGGTTTGCCCAGGGAGGTGAGAGAAGGATCATTTGCGGAGTACTGGTAATGTTCTAGCTCTTTTCTGGGTAGCAGCTTATGCTGTGATTATTTCACAGCTGAAAGCCTGTGATTTCTGCCTTTCATATCCTGCATTTTCTTTAAAAATGTTCAATAATTGAATTGGAAATTACTATTTTGCCCTATGTGTCAGATATGAACTGGTAAATACTGATCTGAAGCAAATTTGAATTTCAGAGACAGACACAGGAGAATGCTTAGGTTGAAAAAATGTAACTGTTCAAATTTACAAGCTTCCACTACATTAGCTCACATTAGAAGGAAGAACTTATGTTTTGAATGATAATGTGCTACCTAATTTTCTCCCCCAAATAATTCAATTTCTGTCAGATTAAACATTTAGCTTTTACATAACACTCCTATAACTTTGCTTTTGGTTGTCCTACTAATTTCTCATAAAGTAACTTTCTTAATTTTTTTCTTTCTCTTGGATCATAAAACTTTACTCTACCCTCAAACTGTGTTAAGAGTCCAACCATTTCTCATCCTCTCTGCCTCAGTCTTGTGGGCCACAGCCACCTTCTTTCCCCCTTGGAAGAGAGAGCATACGTTCCCACTTGTCTCCTTGCCCTTACCCTTGCCCTCTGATCTAAAAACTGAGAAACCCCATTGAATGTATGTTAGATAAAATTACTCTTCCACTCAAACATTCCAGTAGCTTTTCACTTACTGAAAATCAGATCTGAAACCTTTACCTACAAGATCTGACCCTATCTCTTACCCCTCCACCTTTATTAAGTCTGTTTTAGCCTGACTGGCCTCCTTTTTATTCCTCTAAAGCGATTAGCGTGCTTTACACCTCAGGGTCTTGGCCTTGATGCTCTTCCTCTCTGGAATTTTCTTTGCACAGATGGCCTTTTTGCTCAGACTTTCTTATTGGATTCTGCCCAAAATGTCCTCTCCACACAAAGGACTTGCTTGATTACCACATGGAAACTGTTCCACCCTCTCATACACTAATAATCCATTGTCTTTTTCTCTTCTTTATTTTTTTCCTTCATAATATTCAATACTGTATCACATTGTATTATAAATCTTCTTAATTATTTGGGTTTCTGTTTCCTGTACTAGAATGCAATTGCCATGAGACCATGGAGTTTGTCTCCTTCCAATCTGTGTTTTCAGTATGTAGAAGAACGCTAGGTAGAAATGAGGACTCAATAAATAAATGCCGAATTTATGAATAGGTGAATAACAGAATTAATGTGCCTATTAAATTGTGATATAAATTTGGCAGGTGTACTTTCTAAGGTAATATATTGAACTAATACAAACAGTTCATTTGAAAGCTAGAGTGAGACATTTTTAAAACACTTCCTTGCTCTAGCTGATAAAATTGTTTTCAGTAATAGTCAGACTATGATCAATAATAATGACCATTTTCTTGAGTTTGTCATTGTATTTAATATAGATAATTAAAATTTAAAGGAATGTTTACATTTCCATATTAATTTTGCTAAAATTCATCTATGAACAACACAATTCACACTCATCAAATAAAAATATCACAGTTTTTGATTCACATTCTTTACCATTTGAAATTTTAAGCACAAAAATTGGAAGTAGTTATATAGAATGACCAAAGTGGCAGAACTGAAGTAACTCAAGCTCTCTTTCTTCGTTTTCACAGTCACTGTCCTTTATTGTTCATTTATCTCAGACCTATTGTCTACATATACATATGTGCAATAACACAGGGCTTAGAGACAGAAACTGTGCCAAAGTGAACTAGGATCATTCAGAACTCTTATATACTCCCGCTTGGAAGGAATTTGTATAGCTGAGCCTGCTTGTATTGAAGACCCAACATATAAGCAGTTCTCCAAATCTATACTCCATATGGAATACAAAGTTTGTTAAAGAAAATAATCAAAATGAGCTAATCTGAAGTGTATGTGTGGTCTGTGGCCACACCACCCTGAATGTGCCCAATCTTGACTGAAGTGTATGTGTGAATTACTAAAGCAAAATGGCAACTACAGTAATTATTTAGAACTTAGACTGATTATTTATTTTGGAGGACAAACATTTTATCATTGATGTTGTATTACATGGTTGGCAAAAGGTGGTGATAAAAACCATTGTCTAAGAAAAAAGCAAAAATGAGGAATCAAGATTTTAATCTTAAATGGAGATAAATAAAAAAGAGATAAAATATAAAAGCAAAGAGGTCATAAAACCCATAATGTAAAATTTGAATTAGAAATATCAATATAAACTGATACTTTCTATGCTTCTGTGTGCTAACTACTGTTCTCAAAAGAAGTAATGGCATCCCAGAAGCAATAAGCATATCTAGTGCCCAGATCTTTGTTCATAAATGTTATTTCTAACCATAAAGAGCCATGGCTCCTTGGAGGAATGTTTGTTTCCAGATCTGGGGCAGGAAGGGGCAGAGTGAACCTAAGAAGACCTCAAAGCACTAGGAAACTGTGTAATGCTCAAAGACCAGTGGGGTCATGTCCAAAGGATAAAGGAGCTGGCCTGAAAGGGCCTCCCTTGGCCAGAACTGGGACAATATCACAGAGTGTAATTTATTTTACCAAAATGAATGAATAAAACTTTCTGAATCCATTCTAATATGAGAAGAGAAAGAACCACTTTTATTTGAAAAACTTTCCAACTGGTAAATGTAAAAGTAACAATAAAATTTTTAATTACAATTTTGCAATCCCCAGTGTGACATATAAGTCAGTAAGGATCATCTATGGATTCTTAAGATCATGAGATGAAAGTTGTTAAGGAATAGAATATTTGCATGGTGAAATGTATTAACTCATGACTCACTTACAAATTGCAGAAAGAAAAAAAGTACTTTCACAGTAAAGGCAATGACAGTCCCCTGTCTTAAACAAGTGATTGAGCCAGCTCACATCACTTTGTTGGACAACCTGGAATCATGAGTTTGCTGATATCATGCAGTTGAAAGAACAAGGAGTCACCTAATCAAGCCACTCTACTTAACATTTTGTGTATGTGGCAGAGTGGGAGAGGTGAGCAAGTTAAATTACACTACAAAGAAAAACTCAGGCAAGTCAAGCATAGGACACATTCTAAAAGATAACTGACCTATAATTGTCAATAATGTATGTCCTAAAAATGGGGACAGGGAAAGGTACACTAGTTAAATGCAATGTATGAATTGTGACAGGATGTTAGTTTGAAAAAAATTACCATAGAAAACATTCTTTGGATAGAGCAATATTAATGTGAACAGGATATCAGATGATATTAGGGAGTTGTTAGTATTTTGGGAAATTATTTATCAGCACTGGTAATCAAAACAGCAATTTCTTTGAGACGAGTCTCTCTGTGTAGTGCAGGCTGACTTTGAACTTGCTATGTAGCTAACACTGGTCTCAAACTTTGGATCCTCTTGCCTCAGCCTGCCAAGTGCTGGGATTACAAGGGTGACAAAACTTCGAATTATAAAAGTTACACAAAATTTGTTCCATATTTTATTGATAAAGAGTCAAAATAATTTTAAGAATTTTAAATTCTAAAGATAATGTATAAGCCCAAAATTTGAGAATGAACGTTAATTCTAAATGACTAAAAATGGAAGACATTATGGTAAAATGACTGCAGCACATCACAGTGTGAGCACATGGGAATAATATCTATCTTCTTAAACAATCTTCAGAGATCAAATTTTAGAAAACAGTCATGAATATATGACTTATATATAGGGAAATAACTCTGATATAACCTCTCTGTATTTATGAAATAACAATTTAATGTTCAACTATAAGATACTAGTTAAATAAAGGGCTTAGTAGTGAAATCGTTAGAATGATAATAAAGTCATATATTTACCTACTGTATCTAGCCTTTTTAAATTATGAAATTTACCAAAAAGGATACCATATATCTCTGATACTGGACTTTGACAGTAAAACTTCCGCCACAGCTGTATCAGGATAGAGGAAATAGGAACATTTATCGGAAAGGACTCATAGGAGTCATTATTCAGTAAAGGATAATAAAGTACTTCTTTGGACCAGACACTGAATGATCTAGGTCCTGGGTTACATATAGACAAAAACTAAAACCTCTAAGTGGGGTAAGGTGGTATATGTTTCTAATCTTGGAAGACTTGGGCAGGAAGTTCATAAGTTCAAGTCCTTCCTGGGCAACTTAGCAAGGCTCTGTCTCAATGTAAAAAATAAAAATGCCTGGGTATATAGTTCAGTGCTAAGGCCCTAAATTTAACCCCAAGTATAGTGAAATAGATAGATCGGTAGGTAGGTAGATAGATCAATCAACCAATTGATAGATAGATAGATAGGCAAACCAATCTTTAGCTTTCATGGAGCTCACACACATAAAGTATAAATTATGCATTGTGTTAGGAAATGATGAGTGGTACATAGAAAAATGTTTTAAAATGTAGAGACTATAAATCATGGAAGTGAAAAGTGTACTGAGTGGACAATTTTGAGCAAACACTTGAAGGTGGTGGGCTATGAAGATATGTGAAGAAGGAAATTTCCAGAAGGAGAGTACAGTCCTTGGCACAGTTAAGGAACTTAGAGAAGGCCAGTGTGGCTGAAGTCAAATGAGGGAAAGAAAAGAGGAAGATTGGCAAGGAGGAAGCAGCAGCCATGAAGGGCCATTTAAATGACTAAATGTATTTTACTCTTACTTTTAGTAAAATGGAGAACCATTGCTGGATTTTAAACAAAAACACTTATATAAACTGGTATACTTTTCCAACAGAATACACTTTTCCTTCATAGCATAATTTCTGATTTCATATGTGGAACAATAATGATACAAAAGTGAAAGTAAAACTACAAAATGAATTGAAAACAATATATGCCATAGTTTTGGTCTTTGGTGTTCCCCAAAGCCTATGTGTTGAAGTCTGGCCCCCAGTCTATGGCTCTCTGAGAAGTGGTGGGACCTTTAAGAGGCAGGGACAAATGGGAGGAAGTTAGGTCACTGGGGGAAGTATGTCAGTGGAGAATGTGAGATGTCAATCTCTCCCTCTTTCTCACTCATTTTTTCCTTTTTGTCTTTACTTCCTGGCCACCATGAAGTGAGCACCGTGTTCCTCAACACACCACTAATTATGGTAAATAGACATAATGGACAAAATCTTCAAAAACATACTTGATGAAGAAGAAAAGATGAATTTGACTACTTCCAAATTAAGTATTTCTGTTTAGTGAGGCACATGATAGCTAAAATTACCAAATAGGTAACAGATAGGAGGAAATATTACCACTGTCTAAAACTACAGAGTGCTTTAGATTATACAAGAAGCTTCTAGAAAGCAAGCACGAAATTATTTAAATTCAGTGTAAATATTCAGTAAATGATATGAACAAACATATCATAAGAATATGTATAAGAAGAGGAAAACCTAAAGTTTGAAGGTTAAAAAAATGAAATAAAAAATCATGGGTAGACAAATGCAAATTAGATGTTAGGTTATGCCTGTTGTTAGAAAGTTGGATAATATAAAATGTTGGCAAGGAGGTAGAGATGTAGCAAATCAGGCATTTCTGCCTGGAGAATGCAGTGTCATCACCCTTCAATGATCAGGCAACTGTAAATTATGTAAGTACAATAGGGGAGAAAGAATGGTTTATTTCTAGCATTCTAGGCTCTTGTGCTGGTTAACAGGAGAGGGAAAACATTTAGTTACATATATACACCTGGCAGTCTCACCAAAATGAGACTTAGAGAAAGTGGCCAGGTATGTTAGCCTGATTCACAGAAAACAATAGGAATTCGAAGCTTCTGGTAACTGAGGAAAAAATAGTAAAAAGAGAGACTGTGTGGTGAATGTGGGTTGTCTAGTTCTATAGACAAGAATCCATCAAGTGATACCGTTTCTCTCAGAGTAGCTCTCTCTCTAGGATAGACACTTTCACGACCAAAGATTTCCTTTGCAAAAGGAATTTTATACTTTATTTTAGGCAGTTCAGGGGGGAAATGAGCATTACCAGTGTTGGTTGTTATTCAATTTATTTTAGCTTCAAGTAATCCATATGCCAAAGAGGGGTATTTTGAAGTGACATAGTCTAGTTTCCACTCTTTTTTGAGACAGTATATTCTGAGGTCCATCAATATTCACTCTATGATCCTACGATTTTGCTCTAAGATATACATTAAAAAAAAATCTCACTTGATAGACCAAAGAAACATAGGAAAGAATAGAACTGCTTTTCAAAGGAAAACAAGCCAGAAACCTAAATATACAACTGATGAACTCACAGCATGCTGGGTGAAGACAAGTGGAAGGGCTGAGAGCGGAGCCCTGCCTGAGGCCTGGCTTCCCATCCAGGCCACAGTGAGGAACCATGAATGAGTTCATAAGAAGCACAACCAGAAAACTGCTACTCAACACCAGGCTTTGGGAGTCTAGTAAGTGAGTAGACAGAGTTAGATGACAGCGATTACAACGGATGCAGAGGAGGGTGTAAATGAAGGCTAACATAGCGACTGAGGCCTGAGAGCAGCATGTGCAGGTCACAGGCAGACCTTGGCTAACTCACCTAACCTCTTCCTGAGAGAGAAATGAACACTCTAGATGTATGGTATCCTGTACGTGACTAGCTTAGCCTTCATGTCACCTGTTGCATTCCATAATCTACCCAGTGCTTGTAAAACAGTGCAATCTTCTCTCCCATAATAGAATATTGAGCTGTATAATTTAATCATCCCTCTATGTCAAATGCTCCAAGTCTGCTTTGGCAGGAAGCAGAAAAGACCCAGGGAAGGAAAGTGGTATCAACCTAAGCAACTCTTCCAAATTCACACAAATGTGCTTTAGGTAGATCTTCCTGGCAGGAGCATCAGAATTGTTCATTTTTGCAGACAGTTTCTTTATTGCTGTGAGAGGCTTTCAAAAGGAAAGAAGACCTTCCTTGCAAGGCTGTGTGAAATCGCAGTTAGCTGAGCACACAGTGGTTGCTTCACTCTGTGAAGTACCTGGCGTTATTGCTTCTCGCTGTCCTGCGTCCTGGTCCGATAGCTCTGCCTCCAGGAGCTAGACGTTCTTGCCACTAACTTTCTTTCCTTTACTTCCTCTCATGCTTCATCCCCTTATTTTGTCTTTATCTCACAGTAACTCAAAAATGACTTGTCTTAGTGGTTTAATAAGCAAAAGCATTGCCACGTTATTATTAGTGTCCACCATCACTCCAGAGACTATCTCCAACTCTAATTTTTTGGACCCCAAATAGGAGGGCAACTGGTGAGAGAACTTTCATTCCAGTTTGAAACTTTGGATTGCAAAAATGATTAGGATAGTGTGGAGAATTGTTCTGTCTGACAGGATCTCTATATTTTCATTTGACTTGGTCCGAGAGGAGTAAAAAAATGCTTCTAGTTTTCCCATTAAAAAGACACTGGTTTTAAAAACCATATATATGGTTAAGAGCATATCTTTCAATTCTTAATGGATTGAGAGGTTTAATCATGAATGTTTGTTAAATTGTTAAAAGTTTGTTCAGCATCTATAGAGATAATCATATGTGTGTGTGTTTTGGGTCTATGTATCAGTCTAGTATAAAATAGTAATGGAGTTCTTCATTTATTTTTATGGTTCTGAGAATTGAACCTTTTTACTGAGCTAAATCCCAGTCATATTTTTATTTTAAATGTTGAGACAGCATCTTGCTAAATTGCCAAGGTTGGACTCTAACTTGTGATCTTCCTGCCTCATCCTCCTGGAGTACTGTGACTATCATACCTGGCTGAGAAGGAGACTCTGTGCCTCTTTGTCTGCTGCTCTGGTTTTTATTTTGTCTTATTTTTGTGCTGCTGAGGATGGAACCCCAGGCCTCTTGCCTGATAAGTGAATGCTGTTGGTTTACTAATGAGGTGTGTCATTTTCTGTCCTCCACACTGCTTCCTATTTTCAGCCTGTGTTTTTTATCTTTATAGTGCATTTCCTTTTTTTTTTCGTTTATTTTTATCTCTTCCTGCTTATTTTTTAACGGGTGAATTTTTTCTGAAATAGTGCCTTAAATATATCCCATACATTCTGGTATGCACCATTTTCATTTTATTTATTCTGATGAATTCTGTAATTTTTGTCTGTATTTCACTTCCACTCAGGAATGGTTTAATACAAAGTTTTTTTTTTCATTTGTGGATAGAAGAGCTCATTTATTTTGTTTTTGCTGGCAATTTTCAGTTTTACTGTATTGTAATCCGATAGGTTATTTATAATATTTCTACACAATGAAAGTTAGGGCTCTTTCCCTGTCACCTACTGTATCATGAAATTTTGAGAATGTCAATTTTAAGCAGAGGCTACATCAGTATGCATATTTCATGAGTGTTTATTAGGTCTACCTTATTAATTATACTGTTTAGATACTCTTTTTTTTTGCCCATTTGATTTGCCTTGTACTCAGGGTATTGTAATATATTTTATTCTTAATATGGTTCTTCATGTTTCCTTGTATCCGCAGTAATTTCTGTTTCATACATATGGATAGTGTGTAATTTAGCGCATGGGCTTAGCTAGGTGTCTTTAGTTCAGGGTCCCCCCCAGGCTATAATCAATTTGTGTAGAGATTTAACGGGCTGCAGTATGCAGCCTCTAATGATATGAATATTGTTCTTACTTTTTTCTTTCATTCATCTTCATTATGTTCTATCTGATCCATTTTACTTTTTCTCCTTTGTATTAGCTCTTTTCTTATCTTTTTCCTGTGCTTCTTATTAAATTTCACTTGAGTCTATTTACCCCTGAATTTCTTATAATTCATTATTTCTCTGTCTTTTAAAACATTCTTTCCTGAATTGAGGCAATTCCCTTATCTCTTAAGTTTTTGACCATTTCCTGTCTTAGCTTCTGTATTTCTTACATAGTAGCAGTTTTTGATAGCCACACATATATGTGTAATTATATTTACTTCTTACAGTTTTCTTTTGCTTTACCTTTGGTTTTCATGGAAACTTCCTTATATGTGAGAAATTTCCTTTTTGTGTGCAATTATGATTTCTAATCTTTTAGAATAGTTCTATGTGTTATTTGCTGATTTTCCCTTTGTTCATTTTTATGACATTGGGATGTTTGTGAGATTCTCAGTTTAGCAGATTTGTTTATTTAGGTGGGAAAAGCTATGTGTCCTCTGGTTTTATGATTCTCCTTTGTCCTATAGGAGCCTGCATTTTCCTCTTTTAGTTTCTTTTCTCTTTTACCACCTAATCACCAAGTGGGTTTCTTGATTTTCTTTCAGAAGTTACATATTTCAAAGATTGCCCCCTTTTAAGTCATAGGCACTTTTAAATCACTTCCCTGTGATCCATGCTCTGATCTATTCAGGAGTTGTTTTAGAATACTCAGACTTAAGGTGAATTTAATCTTTCTGAGGCTGATTTTGGATCTGTTTTTAGCATTTTCCCAACTTCCCTTCTGCCTTCCTCACAGCCTCTCTGCTTTTTCCTTGGTGGCTGGAGGTTGGTGTTAAGGTGGTAGAAT
>PVLD010033264.1:0-13831 GCA_004027595.1 Dinomys branickii
TTGTGGAGGTTTCAGTCCATGCTTGGCTGGTTCTGAGGCGGAGCGGCGCAGGGCAGAGGGCAACTGTTCATGGCAGCAGAGCACAGCAAAAACAACCAGCAAAAAGGGAAGAATGGCTGCAAGCAGCCTCCTTTTCTCCCCTACATTGTAAACAGCCTACCGCCACCCAGGGGTCCTGAACCTTTCACACAATCTCCATGCCCTGCTCTTCCACAGGCTCAGGATGTTTACAAAGTAAGCACCCTGGCTTCCTGCTGAATCACATAGTTAACCTTTGAAACTTCCCAAATTAACACAATAAACAACACCCCAGAAGGGTAAGGGCATGTCCTTTTCACCCCAAGATCTACAACTGCTGAGTTACTCAGCCAAACCTCCAGACTCCCCACCCAAGTTGACACAATGTATCAACCGTAACACCTTCCAATAAACCAGCAGAAAGCAGCAGTCCTGTTACCCCAGCCACCTGGTAGGTACACATCTCCTTCCTTCTTCCTTCCTTTCTACTTTCTCCCGTCCCGGTTGTTCCTTCCTTTTGAGCAATTTCTTTCCCAAATAACAAAATTCCAAATAAGTACTAAATTAGTCCCCTTATTGAATAATTTCCAAAAATAGTATTCTTCAGTTAACATTTAATATCATAGCAATTTATTGTTTCAGAAAGGAATGGCTTCTGTAGTTTTCTAAGTGATGACTATATTGTGCTTACAAAGCTACCACTTCCCTTTGTACTCACGCAGGAAAATGAAGAATGATGTGGAAATAATTTCACTCAAAAGTTAATATATATTTATTAATAACAACTATTTAAATGTAAAATATTTTTTAAACTTAAAGTACATACTTAAATTTAAATCTTTAAATCTCTTCACAAAAATCTTATTACTCAGCCTAGATATAATAAACAATGCCCATTTTAAAGAGGAAAACATTACATGTCTAAGTTCCTACTCCAGTAGATTTTTGGATACCACGCTGCCAATGACTTTGATTTTCTTTCTTCTTGCTAAGGCAATGGGCTCCTCATCAATCTTCATTTTTCCATTTGATATTATTGCCAGAAAAAAAAAAAGACTCATTTCTGTGTAGGTATTACACTTCTCTTCCATGTTCCTGGATGTACTTTCTTATCTATGTACTCAGAAAATTCTCATCAATCTTATATTTGCCTTTGTTATGCTCTGACTCTTCCACAAAGAAAGTCCTCTCTACTCATTACTGTTTCATTTCAATAGCAATCACCTATATGGACCTTTACACTCAATTACTGACTCCATATCACATTTAAGCTGAAAGTTCTTATTCACTTTTCTCGCTGTCTCACCTAAGTTAGTCAAATCATCTTGGCTTGATTTTATTTAATGGTATAGAACAAGTGAAATCTGCCCAATCTCCACTTAATTTTCAAAACTTAATGTGTAAAACCGCCCTGTGTTTATGAACAGTCCAATACCCTAACCACTGAGCCTCCATTTTGGTCACTATCTCCCAGCTTCTTGTTTTGCAAACAGACCAACTACTTATAATAAAAAAGAAGGAACCATTGGAAATCCATTAGACTAAATTTATAGTTACGATATAAGCACTCCCTTTCCATTATTAGTCAATCCAAGGCTCATGTTTCTGAAACAGTCCATGTCACCCTGCCAGGTATTTGTCCACAGTAGGACATTAATATAATGTACTGAGGCAAAGAACAACCTAGTGTCTACTTTCCATGCTAGTAACTGCCTACTGCAAATAGATACTGATTAGTTTCATTCTGTATGCCACTGTTAATACTATACCTAAAGCTTTCACATGTTTATGTCAGCACTAGAATATTACAGATTTTGTTCTTCTGTGTAAAATTTGACAGGGAATATAAGATTTAAAATTTTTTTTTTCTTTTGTGGTACTGGGGATCGAACTCAGGACCCTGCGCTTGCTAGGCAAGCGCTTATTCCACTGAGCTATATCCCCAGCACCAAGATTTTAAAATTTAGAGAAAGAACACATCGTATCTCTGGCTTGATACTACAAAAAGTGGTACTAATAAGCCAAATATTGGGGGGGGGAACAGATGGTAATTAGAAACATCAGAAATATCCGGAAGTAAAATCCTCCCCAACATACTATTGGTTTTAAATTTTGTTCACCTTGCCAAGCCTCAGAATAACTAGTACATAAAACAATGTGGCTATAACACATATTTCCAGGTGAACATTTGGAAAAATAATTTTAAAACTATAATAATAAATATTGCTCACTGATAATTGTGTTGTAAATGTTGAGAAGCCATAGGGAGAGATAGCTCGGGAAAAGAGATCTCAAAGATGGCAGTCACGCTCAACCAGACACATCGCACCAAAGCAGCAGCAGCTCACCTACTAATCAGAGGCCCTTGTTCACACTTATCACTGGAAGGTTCAAAGCATCAAAAAAGGATTTTCTGAAATTCACCAGTGATGTCATACTTTAGGACATGACTACTATAATACCAGGAAATAACTAGTTAAATATTTGTTCATTTGTAACATTTTTTCTAATATTGTTACTCAAAACTTGAAAATAAATTGTAAAAGGATTTGATGGCAACAGTTCATAATTTAAGCTAGTATTTAAAATTTAAAGTAGTATTAGAATTAATGCACATCAAATTGTGGTATTTTTTAAAAGTATCTTTATTTTCAGTTTTCCAGTGCTTGTTCCCACATATATAAGGTTTGTTTTTATTTTATTTTGGGGAGTTTAAGATTCCCTGAAAACGTAAAATCCATGGTTATTTTCCTGCAGTTGCAGGGATGAGCTGGTAGTATTGTTGCTTTGCTTTGTTTTGTTTTCCTTTTGTCTTTTACATGAGGACTACTGTCAGTGTCTACAGATCATTTATAGTCCCTTTCCCCAGCAGCCTCTCATGCACAGCAACTTACTGCTTCACGGCTAGTAGGAGAATGCGTCTCTCTAGGAAGTTTCAAGCCATTCTCTTAAAAGCATATTCTATTACATTAACCTTACCCAAAAGATCCTCCACTGTTACTAATTCAAAATCAGCTAATGTAGGATAATAATACATCTGCACAATCACTTTCCCTTGGCCATGTAACTGAACATAGTCACAGGAAAACTGACTCCAGAGTATCCATCCATGTGTCCACATTTGGTGCTAGGGAATGACACAGGCTGGGGCACTCTAGGAGCTACCCGAGAAACCTGCTCAGACTCTATTCCCCAAGCTATGTCGTTTGAGTGATACCAAATGACAGCTTGGGCATTCGCGACAGCTACTTCTTGGTTTGTGCTGACCTCCTTAGACCCGGATGGATACCAGACTCTGCTTTAGTATCTCTGTTAAGCTCCTTCCTGGCACTTGCAAACTGGTGATTCCTGACAGATAAATGACACTGAGCACTAGGTTCCCCTCTGTGTACTCGCTTTCCAGAATGCTGGCTCATCAAATACCCTGACCACATTGATAACTAAACTAACACAGAGAACCTAATATGGTTTCTTTTTAATTTCGCTTTAAGTTTTCAAACGTCATTCACTTTTTCTGGCGGTTTTCCTTAAGAATGTTCATCTGTAACAAGACGGTCTACTGTTATTGGAGCCCAAAGCCTCCTTCTTGTATCTGAGATTTTCTTCTCAAATAGTTGACACCAATTTATAAGTTCTCAACACAGATGATAAGCTAGCTATTAGTCAACTTTGAAGAAAGCCCTTTCACTTTAATCAGTAAAATCTGTGATACATTAATTAGATAACATACTTTAAAATAAACTTTCCGTTTTAATCAACTTTAAGTTTGATTAACAGTTCCTCAGTGCCGCAAGAATATTAAGTAAAACTTTTGTGTATATATCAGACTTGATCTTTTAAAATGTTTTTTCTTTGAAATGTTCAATAATTCATATCTTTTAAACTAATGATTAGTAGAAATAGCTTCCATTTTGAAGGTTAGATTGGTTCAATGAGCTTTGGTAATTAAGAATTTCATGAGATTATTCTAATGTAAATGTTTTATGGAACAAAATAGATGTTCGGGCTATTAATTACCAAATTTGTTCTCCAAAAGTTCTATTAATCTTTAACTTCAAACATGGTGAAGATGCTTCTGTGTGCCTGAAGACTAAATGTACATCTTTTTTCTCCAAGTACTTTTTTCTCTGCTTGGACAGCATTCACCAATATAGCACTACTCCTAATGTGACCCTTGAACAGGCAGTATTGGTAATGTCTGACAAGTTATCCAAAACAGAAATTCCAAAGCACCGGACCCCTTCAGCTACTAAACCAGAATCTCAGAAGGTCACAGCAAGGGTCACCCCATTCGGTGACTCGCACATACTCTGAAGTCTGAGAAACACTAATGGAACCCTCCTTGACAGCAGCAGCGGTTTTGACTTTAACCCCACCAACCCACACACACAAATAGATCAAAGTATTCCCCTGAGACTTTTCTTTATTTGTATGTGCTCACATCTGTGAATTAGTACATTTCCTGCTTCATTGAAAGGTCAAGGGATACTAAATTTTCAGGCATAGATAGCCCTCTGGGACACAAGGCCAAGGACCCGAGGCGGAATGGAGATGTAAGTAGTTCTCACTCCCATAGTTGTTGAGGGTCGCAGATTCCACCACAGGGCAAACAATGGAGTGTCAATCACAGACACTATCACTTCACTCTTGCAAATGATGTCATACACAATTTTAAAGGGTTTCTTTTTCAAATACAAAAGTAGGCACACCAAGAATTAAATAGAACAAATTCATAAATCTAAAAATAAATTCACAACAAATAAATGTGATAAAAATCAATTTTTCAAGAGGATCTTGTTACTTGTAATTCCTCTGAAAGATAATTATTACTTCTATGTAAACACCAGTATGATTTTAGCCATTCACAAGCAAGTATCTAAAATCATGTTCAACAAAATAATGACATAAATGCAAAGTGTAATTTACAAGACTTAAATAAGACAAAATTCAAAGTAGGTATAATATTTACAAGTGTTAAAAGTAGAAAAATCTAATTTGATAAGTGAAACATGCCCAGAACATGGTCCATTTTCTTTACAGGGACAGAATTCTGTGATAAGAGATTATATAAATTGGGTATGCTAAAAATTACTACCACTAAATTCCTCATTCTTTTGTTTCTAAGTGTAAAAGCATTCTTGAGCTGGAGATGCAGCTCTGCAGAGTAATGCTTGCCTAGTATGGATGAAGCCCTGGGTTTGATCCTCAGCACTGCACTATCAGTCAGTTAATCTATCAATCAAGCAATACATTCTTTAATCATTACACAGTTTTGAGATCAGAACAATAAAAATACATGTCAAATGATGATTATCACTATGCCACTATCCACACACTATGTTTCTTCGGTTAGTATTGGGCAAAGATTTACCGTCTTTGCAATAAAGGATATATATGTATTTAAAAGATTACTGTGAGAAAAGTATTTTTCACAACAATAAAAAGCTTTTCAATACCCTGTCACTTCAATGATGAGAGATAATGCAGATGTGGCAGAATAATTGTGTGACACTGACAGCTTCAAAGATAAGTCCTGCTCTACGGTACCACTGAGATACCTACAAATTGAAACACACTAAGAAATTAGTCTATGTAGGATATGCTGTAAGAAAGGATACTTCATATTTATTTTGAGTTAATTTTCTGACAGAAATTAATTCTTCAATATTTATCATAATATAAAAGATTTATAGTCAATGCTGAAATATTTCAAGGGAATTTAACTTCATTTAGATAATTTATAATAAAATAATAACAATTATGAATGTTCCTATGGAGAAAAACTGAAGATAATAAACAAGAATTTGTATTTAATATTTGTTTGTTTCTTTACTTATTTAGTCTTTTTGACACAGGGTCTCACTATGCAGTTCAGGCTGGCATTCAGCTCACTTTGTAGCCCATGTTGGTCTCTAAATCACAACAATCATCCTACCTCAGCCTCCCAAGTGCTGGGATTACTGGTGTGTACCACCATGCCCAGCAATATTTAAAAGAAAACTAAAACATGCCATGATAATAACAAAATATTTCTAATCTGCAACTAAATTCCTGAGAGCAACAGCAATGTCTTATTCCTATTAATCTATATACAATATTTCTTTAGCTCCAAAATGAACATACAATGGTATTATTTGTATCTCTGACAAATGACTGAGTCAATGTAAACTATGTCTTACTAAATGAGTTAATTTGCAAGTTAAGTGTTCAAAAATTTAATGACATAAGCAAATCAAAATGTAGATTTATCCATTTTAATCAAGTTACAGTATAAGCATATAAGTGCTAAAATCACTATGTAAATGAGAAAAAATTAATATATATGCAAATATTGATAAGTAATCTATCCGCCTTGAAGTTGATAAAAAATATACAAATATGCAAAAATTCAAATGCCTATGCCACTTAATGCTCTTACTTTATCTTATTTAGAAATCTATAACCTCATTTCACTAGATGTTTCAACCTTCTTACACTATGATATTTAATAATACTGCTAAGAACACAAAGAGTTTTTGAAAATAAATGTAAGTGAGACTTCCAGGAAGATGGCGCCCGGGTAAGCAGCAGAGAAAGATCCTCCCGGAGGATCACCACCCAGACACTGGAATACAGCAACATGAGAAAGACAGGAAGGAGAGAAACGTGTACCCTGTACCCAAAAAGGATCTGAAATGAGAATTGAAGCCCTCAGAAAGACCAAACAAGACCTCTTCTGGAGGAAAGGCTCGGAGGGCTGCCACGGCACAGTCGGAGGAAGAGGAGGCAGAGAAGGAGGGAGTCACTGCTCCAAACACACCCTCGGCCCACTCCCTCATTCTGGCACTCACAGCTTCAGCTTCAGAGACCTATGCTCATGGGAGCCTCCTGACTCGGCCAGGGGAGAGTAGAGTTCCAAGAGCTGGTCCAGGACCAGAGAGGAGAAAGCACAGCCAGGAAAAGAGGCAATGGCAGTCTGGAGGTGTTGTCCAACCCAGTGTGAGGATGAGAAGTTACAACAGCCACTAAAACAGAATCCCCACCCTGCAGCAACCTTTCTAATAAGTGCCTGGAGGCAAGGTGGAGTCAGAGCAACCAGTACACAGCCCACCACACCCAGCTCTATGCCTGCCCCAGGCTGTGGTGTCCTACCTCTCCACTGTGAGAGCAACTACCAGCAGAGAGCAGCAGAGAGCAGTGGCAGTGACCCCAGGGCCACAGTTAATTCCCAGGGATCCAGCCAAGGAACAAATGGGAACTGCAGCACAACAGTAAGAAAGAGCTGCAGGTGGAGGTGGACCACACAGCCCCACGCCCTTCTCACTCCAACACCAGGCAGGAGGCACGAGATGAGTTGCCAGGTTTCAGCTCCCACCCTAAACCCCTCTCTGAACACCTTGAGTCTTGGTGGCCTGAGCACTCAACACATGTTCCTGACAGCAACAGGCTGAGTCCAGGGGCTTCAGGACTCACCCTAAGCTACTAATATGAGCACCAGAGGGTCTCCATACTGCTTGCATATATGAACCTGTAAGAACCCATAGCAACAAATTACACAAAAAGCAGCAGTCCGGGAGTCCGAGAGACAACAACATACTCCACACAGCAGACCCGAGAAAATCCTCCAAATCTCTTCTAGAACTAATAGCTAAACTTAGTATATACCCTGGACTACCACAGTGAACACGGGTGGGGGAGACCTCACACCCTTGTGCCCAGCATCGTAACTGTGCCCAACACCCAGCTGCAAGGGGCCGGGAATGGCAACACTGGAGATTGGGAGGTGGGAGGAGGTGAAGACCAGGAACTAGGGTGCAGACCCAGTTCTCTAGCTGGGTGGGGACAGCCTCCAAAGAGTCATAGGTGGCCTGCAAGGAGACACTAGTGGCCTATAAGGGGACCCCACGGGCCTTGACAGGGAGCTCAGTAGCCTGAGGATGGAGGGGGCTCCCTCCAGGCTACATGAGAACCCTGAAGACCTGGACAGGGCCTCCAGCAGGGCGATGATGAGGCAGAGCCAGGTGGTCCACTGGGGACCACCCCATGGACTTGACCTGGCCCTCGACCTCGAGGCGATGGGGTGGAGCCTGGCAGTCCACTGGGGGCGACCCTGTGGAATTGACCAGGCTCCTGGCAGAGCCTTGCCAGAGCGGAGCCCGGTGGTCTACTTGGGCAACCCTGAGGACTTGACTGGACTTCCAGATGCAATGTATCGAGGCAAAGCTTGGTGGTTCACTGGGTAACCCACGGACTTGACTGGTCCCCCGATGGCCTTGAAGGCTTGTCAATGGGGGCTTGACCATAGTGAACCTGGTTCCCTGCCTATCTACTGTCTTTGAGCATGGGTGCTTTTCCACCTCCTGCATAGCCATCTGTATACACCCATATATGTTACAGCATAATTTGAAGCAGCCATGTCTCTTCCCAAGGTGAGAGTTCAAGGGAGTGAATAAACCCAAAAGTACAGTTATTATCAGAGGAAAGACGACTGATTGGGTGGTAGAACAACGGAGATGAGGGTGGAGAAAATTGATTAATCGAACAAGCCATCATCTGTATAACTGACTGACAAATGTGAATGTCTTGGTTACTTTTTTTCTCGTTGCTGAGACAAAATACCCAACACCCAAAATGAAGGAAGGAAAGGTTTATTTAGCTTACAGTTTGTGGAGTTTTCTGTCCATACTTGGCTGCTTAGAGGCATTGTGGCACATGGCAGAGGGCAAACTGTTCAGGGCAGCAGAGCACAGCAAAATCAACCAGCCAAAGGGGGGAATGGCTGCAAGCAGCCTCCTTTTCTCCCCTACATTGTAAACTGCCTACCGCCACCCAGGGGGCAGGTAGCTCTCACCCAGTCTCCACGTCCTCCTCTTCTGCAGGCTCAGGATGCATACAAAGTAAGCACCCTGGCTTCTTGGTGAATCACATAGTTAACCTTTGAAACTTCCCAAATTAACACAATAAACAACATCCCAAAAGGGTAAGGGTATGTCCTTTTCACCCCAAGATCTACAACTGCTGAGTTACTCAGCTAAACCTCCAGAGTCCCCAAGTTGACACAATGTATCAACCATAACAGTGAAGATAACATTATATAATACAGCATCCAGGGCTAATTCCCTACTATCTTCTCTATAATTTGGTATTTCCTTTATTGTTTTTGTGTTAGCTAATGTGAAGATAACATTATGTAATACAGCATGCAGTGCTAATTCCCTTCTATCTCTTCTATAATTTTGTATTTCCTGTATTGTTTTTGTGTTATTCTGGTTTATATGTCTACATTCCTTTGTCTTTAAAATAAAAAGAAAATGTAAGTTGAACCATGAAATATTTTATTTAGTGGTTGTTCTGGGCACTAACATACTTTCAAAAGTAAGAAAATAAAAAACCATGATTGCCAAATTACTTCATCCTTATAGGTATATTGTATAATATGTTACTAGAATTTAATCATCTTAAGACCACCTTCTACAATGTTAAAAAAACATCTTTTAATCTCACTAATATAGTTGGTATGATTAATTCAATATATTAAATAATCCTATTATTTTATACTGCTATATTTTGAATTTAAATTTGTGTATATTTACATTTTCAGAATGAAATCAATGTTTAATTTGTAACAAATATCCATAGTTGCCAAACATATCACCTTAAAATTGCCAATAGTCATCACTTTGGTGATTGAATTATTTAGAAGAATTATACTTTACAAATAGATTTCAAATGCTTAAAATAGTATAAAATATATTAGTCAGAAGTACATCAGCTTCTGAATTTTTTAGTATTACTTCATAAAGAAAGCTTAAACTAATATTTCCTAATAAAATAAATTCTGTCTGATTTCACGGTGTATTTTCCAAGAAAGTAGACATTTGCAAGATTTTAGAGATTCAGTGACAGAAGAAAGTTAAGCACAGGTGTGAGATATGCAGGAGAAACCATCACAAGCATTCTTTCACTTCTCTAAGCATCAAGGAAAATAAGTAATTTTCCCAGTAGGGATGCATGATGAGCCCACAGCAATGGCCTGTGGATACCATCACTGTTAGTGCTACCAGGAGAGTTCTTCTCTTATTTTTTTCACTTACTCTTTTAAAATTAAAAAAAGTTGAAATGCTGTAACACAGAATAATATATCACACATGCACTTTGTTCTGTAGAAGGGTTATCAACATTACCAAGGAAGTGAACAGGAATTCTAGTGAGAATCAAACTGAATCTAGAAGCCTGGAAATATGTTAAACAACCAGCTTATTCTGTCTGCAAGTTGAGCTCTACCTTATCTATATGTGTGTTTTTAAATGAATTACATACAAATGTAATACTTTTTATTAATACAAATGATCGTATTCCATTGTAGTTTTAGATATGATTCCACAGGCTAAATTGTTTCCATATGCATCCTAAATGGGATTAAGTATTTCCTAACAGTTATTTTTTTATTTTATTAAGCGCACGATTTGCACCTTAACCTTTCCCTTAAAAATTAGTAAAATGATAGCTTATATTATTACTTTAGCACAAAATTATAAATATGCATATAAAATGCATACAATATATCTATTCATTACCATTTCAAGTGATTTTATTTCATTACACTTAAACATTTAAATATAGTGATTACTTTTTCTCTAGACATTCTGAAAAATTCAGAGATTAAAAAGTACAGCATAAAAATACTCTAATGATACTTCACTTATTTACAAATATCCTAAAAATAACAAGATATAATCATTTCTCTGATGTATTTAGTTACTCCCCAAATGCATAGTTATTAGATTCACATTTCACTTATATGATTATACTGTCCTATAATTTCAGACATAGTACTGACACCTCAGCCTTCAAAACTGATTATGTTTCAGTTTTGGCATTAAGTACAATTTGCCCCTAAAACAGAGAAAAGGTTTAATGATCTTCAATACACTGATCCAAAAAATAACATTGGGAGTAATACAAAACCCTATTCCTTTTAAGGAAATAGACATCAACATGGTGTTGCGCAGGCCTGCAACTGGGAGATAGTTGGGAGTCTGGGAGATTGAGGCAGGAGGATCTCAAGTTCAAGCCAAGTAGGCCAAGTTAGTGAAGACTTGCCTTAAAATAAAAAAATTTTAAAAGATTTTTAAATTTTTTTTAAAAGGCTAGGGACATAGCTCAGTGTGAAGGCTCTAGGTTCAACCCTCAGTACAAAAAAAAGAAAAAATTGAAAATAGAAGTTTAAAACCTAAAGAATGTAAAGGGTTTATTGAGGGTATTACAGTGAAGGGTAACAAAAATGTGGACCAAATGCAAGGCAAGGCCATCCTCTGAAGCCACTGCCAGATGCTACTCTATTAACACAGCACACGCATGCACCATGCGTGGCCAGAGCCACTCTATTAACACAACACACATGCACCACGCATGGCCAGAGTAGGCTCTGAGACGTGTATCACTAGGCGATGTCTTCCCCCATGACCACCACAGAGTCCACTCACACACGAAACTAGACGAGAGACTGCTACACACCTGAGCTCCTAGGCTACACACATGGGCCACGTTTCCCTACACTGAACGATGTCAGCAGACCCACCTGAAGATGAAAAAGACCCAGTGAAAATAAAGCATAAAACATAAAACGTGGGCGATGTTTAGGGTCTTGCAGTAAGTGGAGCTTGCAGACCTGGAAGCTGATCTGGGGAAGCGAGTGAGAGAGCAGGCCGCACGTGATGATTTGGAAACTACTATAGACCTTAACGTTTGTACACTTTGGCTACACTGCATTTTTACTTCCCACAGCAATAAATTCACCTTAGCTAATGGTTTTGCATTATAAAGTTTTATTTCATCTTTATTTTAAAGAGAATAAAAAATAAAATAACAACATAAACAAAAACAATAAAAATGATAGGGTTCCCGAACAAAACGATAGGAATTAACAGTGGTTGTTGTATTGCATATTGTTATCTTCAATAAAATTGCTTGGATTACCAGATATAAAAATGCAATATTGATCAAACCATTAAACACAATTTAAAAAAAGAAAGCAAAAACATTAGAAACAATACAGAGCTTTACTAATCAAGATGGCAGGAATTCACCAATGGTTGCTATATTTAATTTTAAATTGTTCTAATTAGACCTACTTAGAAACATAAAAATATTGTATAGCTGTACAAAGATATTTTCTCTATATGTATCTTTATTTTTAAGCTCTTTTGTTAAAACCGTTACACACACACACACACACACACACACAGACTACACTAGCTGTGGAAAGGTTCAGGGTCCTCGGCATCATTGCATCCTGTCTCCACACCTCCTCACTGGAAGCTCTTCAGAAGCAGCAACAGGCACAGAGCTATCACCTACCCTGACAGCAATACCTTCAAGAATACTCTTGAGCAACCTTCCTGATGAGATTCTTAGGAGAGTTCACTC
Organism: Dinomys branickii; assembly: GCA_004027595.1. Classification (NCBI taxonomy): domain Eukaryota; kingdom Metazoa; phylum Chordata; class Mammalia; order Rodentia; family Dinomyidae; genus Dinomys; species Dinomys branickii. The sequence goes on from PVLD010033264.1 coordinate 12,427, forward strand.
TTTCTGGAAATATGCCTGCAGGGTTTTGCTTGGATTGCTTCTTTTTTTAGCATATATTTGTTTTTAAGCAGATAATACACCATGAACATTCCTCTCTACACACTAACACATTTCACTTTCAAAGTCTTGATTCCAAGCTTTTTAAGGAACTTGCTGAAGTCTACACAAACTTCCGCTAAATGCTTAACTACGAAGTTCTTGGGAACTCTTTTCTTCTCCTGCAGTTTCCTTCCGCTCTTTCGCTGTGCATCCACAACATGACACTCTAACCCTACACGATCACCATTATCACATGTTCTGCTCTTGTTCAGGACACCATCATGTGGCACATAAATACAGAATTATTCACCCATGGGTCTATATTTACCACTAGTTTATAAGCCCTTCGGCAGCAGGAAACACACACAATTCATTCTCTTCTGCTAAGCTAGTGAGCAGTGTTTTGTGTTTTGTTGATATTTCACGCCTTTTAGGGGCGAGGCTCTCACACCCTCAGGAGAGTGCTCTGTACGTGCCCTGCTGTGCACCGCCCCTGAGCTGCACCTGTGGAAATGGCTCACTCCTCCCTTTAGTTGCTGTCTTCTCCAGGGCAGCCGCACACCTCTGGACGCTTCTCCATGGAGGGGCTCCCTGGTTCCTCGCTGTCTGCTCGACCTGGCTTCAGTCCTTTCTTCATCCAGGCTTTTGATCCAGCCAAGTCAGTTTCTTGTCACTGTCTTCGTCCCATCACTAGCCAGCACCGCCCAGCCAGTGGTTTATTGGAAGGGTTACACAGGCCTCTCAGTATTATGAAAGAAATCTTTTGACCCCCTCTTCTAATTATGCTTCAATCTCTATGAAATTTTTGTTGTAACTGTTCTGTTTGATTATTTTGCAGGAAGTTTTGCTGAGTAGAGTTGTAAAGGTGATTTTCTATAAAGCTGTCCCGTTTCTGTATGCTGTACTTCCCAAAGGTGAGGAAATGTAAGTCCCCAGAGATTTGGAAGCTACACGACGAACTTCAGTCAGAGCACCGGGCACTCTTCCCAGATGGAAGTCAATCTGCTGGCTTCTGTTGTTTTCCTGTTCCTCCAAAGTACTTCAACTTTAAGCTAATAGCCAACCTTGTGCTTCAAACCGCTCAGCAAATGTTCAAACAGTAGTTGTCACCACTTCTGTACCAATTTCCTAAAATATTAGTCTGCAGACAGTTCAAAGTTGCAGAAGAAAGAGTTTCATTCTGCTCTATCAGCTGTGTGGCCAGTAAAGTGTGTGTGTGCGTGTGTGTGAGTGTGTGAGCGTGTGTGTGTGTGTGTGTGTGTGAGCGTGTGTGTGTGTGTGTGAGAGTGTGTGTGTGTGTGTGTGAGCGTGTGTGAGTGTGTGTGTCAGCGTGTGAGTGTGTGTGAGCGTGAGTGTGTGTGTGTGT
>PVLD010033265.1:0-13827 GCA_004027595.1 Dinomys branickii
ACATGTACCTTTCCAAATTCAAAGACACAATCCAGAAATGCGCATGTGAGATGAATGCACACTTCTCAGACAAAGAAATACAAATAGCAAACAAATATATGAGAAAATGTTCCACATCCTTAGTCATTCAAGAAATGCAAATAAAAACAACACCGAGATTTCATCTCACCCCAGTAAGACTGGCCAGTATAAAAAAGTCATCCAATAACAGATGCTGGCGAGGCTGTGGAGAAATAGGGACTCTATTACACTGCTGGTGGGAATGCAGACTGGTGCAACCACTGTGGAGAGCCGTTTGGAGATTTCTCAGCAAATTAGGTCTAGAGGTTCCATTCAAACTAGCTATTCCTCTTCTGGGTATTTTCCCAGAAGATCTGAAAACATCATATCACTCTGATATATGTGCACCCATGTTTATAGCAGCACAATTTGTAATAGCTAAAATGTGGAAGCAACCCAAGTGCCCATCCACAGAATACTGGATTTAAAAATTGTGGCATTTTTATATAATGAAATATTATTCAGCTATAAAGAAAGACAGTTTTGTAGGCAAGTGGTCAAAACTGGAGTCCATACTCATAAGTGAAATAAATCAGCAGTACATGTGCAGCCAACGTATTGTATCACTGGTGTAAGAACCTGAGTGTGGGAATATAAACTAAGAGACATGAAGGAAATCTGTTCAAAAACAAAGAACAGATGGGACAAGGGAAAGGAGAAAAGAAAGAGACAAAAATGTATGTATGTATATATGAATATACATATATGCAGGAGGGCTAACATGGTTCTACTATTGCAGTATATCACTTAATGCTAAGGAATAATTGATGACGGGTTATTTGATCAATCTTGTATGTCTGTATCTGTTAACCTGAACACACACTTCGAAGATATCAATATGCAAAGCAGCAACTACTGGTGGTTTTTTGTTTGTTTGTTTGTTTTTTGTCTTTGGTATTTTGTTTTTTGTGCTTTTCTGTTGTTGAGAGGATTAATTGTCTGACCAATTTTGCATGTCTGTATCTGGGTTCATATATATATATACTTCGAAGATATCAATGGGTAAAGCAACAAGCACTGTTGAGTCCATGTCACCTTGTCTGTAGATCAGTTTTGATTGTACTATTTTTTATGCTAAGTTGTGTCCGTTTGTTAATATGTTTTTGTGCTTTTTTTTAATAAAAAAAATTAAAATTAAAAAAAAATAAAAATAAAAATAAAAAATGGGAAAGACCTGAAAGGAAGTGAAATACAAATGAAGCAGCTTGCACTCAGAAAATCAAGGCCTCTGTGCAACTAGGAGGGAGCATCCTTACACTGTCATGCTCAACCCTACTGAAAACTTTATAAAAAGCCAATAGACTCAAACATCTATGTTGTCCGCTTTATGGAACATCTCTCCTCAACTGACAGGGAGCTGTGCTTTCTATTCTTTCTAAAAAATATATTTTTAGAAATATATAGCCATTCCCCACCAATGGTTATATGCTGTTTTATTGGCTTCAATCTTCACTGCCCTAAAACAAGGACCTAAGGAGAGCTGGTTACAACACCACTTACTTTTCTTTACAATACAGATAGCAAAGTGGTACAACACCAATATTTACATTTAGGAAAAGATAAAGAAATATTATGATTCGTAGCTGATAATATCAATGTATCATACTATTCCTATTTATGGCCCCGTCAGAAACACAGTGAATAAAAGATGGCTGTCCAAGTTCTACACCATGGACAGATCACCCAAAAGTATTAAACTCCATCTTAAAAAAAATTATCAGTGTAAATCTGTAATTACATGCATTTTAGTTAAATTTATATATATAGCACCTTCTTACTTTTTGATTACTCAGTTTACCCCATCTCTAACATGTGATAATCATTTTATATGAGAAAATATGCAGAAATAGGGCTTTACGACTAAAATGACATTCTTGTTCATATGAATTACTGATCATATTACCTCTTCTTCGGGGGATAACTTCTGCTTGTTATTGTTGACAGGAAAGCCACTGCCAAATTCTTTGGAATGAATGTCTGCTCCATACTCAACTGTCACATCCTCCTCAATACTGCCTACTAGCCTCCAGAATTCTTTCTCTACAACTTCAGTAGGCACCATCTATGAAAGCAAGTGAAAAGATAATCCTTACTCACTATTATGTGCCCATGAAAACTAGGATAGGCAGACACTAGTTCCTATCACTTCACTCCTGTCACATACATGTACAGGCATGTTGAAGTAGTCAGCCTTGAAGGAATCAGCCATCTCACCAAAACTCTGCAAAGTATACTCTTGTGTAGCCTGTTCAAAGCCAAAAGCTTCAGGGGGTTGCTTGCACTCCTAAAGTAAAAGACAAAAGAACATAAACTGTAAAAAAAAAAAAAAAAAGTTCCAGGGATGATAAAGTTTCTTGACATTGCATTCAATACCTTAGGTTGTAATTCCACATTGTATCTCTCCAGATAAGACAGCTACTTTAGTGCCTACTAAACATTTTCCTGTTTAACCCTGTGCTTCATTTCACCTGAATTATCCTTTCTTTCTGGTAAGTCTGCCAATCTGTTCAAGCATTCTCACTTGGCAACCGCTAACCAAGTGTGCCAGCATACATACTAAAATGCTAATAAAAATCTATGCAGAAAACAACAGATTTTTTAAAAACCACTTATTTTTAATCTTTGTTAAATATAGAAGGGCAGAAAATTTATTAAGCAATAAAATTAAAATATCTATGATGGAGAAACCTTACCGCCAAGATACACTTCGGGCATCTCCATACTCTTCTGGGAATTTCAGGAAGGGGTGGCAACAGGCAGAAGATATGGTAACTGTCATCACAACTACCACAGGAAAGAAGCTTATCATCTTCATCTCCTCGGGAGCATATTTGGCAAATGTAGGAATCAATCTACCAGGAAAAAACATGTGAAAATGTAAGCCTCTTGCTCTACACCTAGTCCCACATTCTAAACATTCATCTTATCATCTACCACTATGAATTGTTTTTACCTGTGAATTTATTATGTGGTAGGAAATACAGCAGGACATAAATAGTTAAAAAGAGTATACTAAGAGGGAAAGTTTAACTGCAGAGACTATCATACAGAACTGTTACATGATTCAATATGTTGATGCTGTTATAACCAGAAGTAATTATTTCACCAACACTTACAGACAAAATACAAATCACAATAAAAAACAGAGAGTTTAGTTTAGTATATAGTGAGAGATAGGGTCTACAAATCACAATAAAAAACAGAGAGTTTAGTTTAGTACATAGTGAGAGATACGGTCTAGGTTTAGTTCTCAGCGTGTGGAAAGTCAGATTTTCCAGTACCATTTATTAAAGAGGCTATCTTTCTTCCAGTGAATATATTTGGTCCTTTTGTCAAACAAAATGAATGTGTATGCAGTTGTGTCTGCATCTTCTAACTTTTTCTACTGATTCTAGAACCTGTTTTTTCCACCAGCACCACACTATTTTTACAGTAGCTTTTGAGTATAATTTCATGTCATGGACTACAATGCCCACTACCTAGCTTTTGTTGACCTGTTTTGCTATTGTAGGTCTCTCCTAATTATAGATTAATTTTATGATGGTTTTATCTAATTCTGTGAGGTATGCTATTAGTATTTTGATTGGGATTGTATAGTCTATATAACAATTTTGAGAGTATGGCCATTTACATTATGTTGGTTTTTTTTCTACCCAAGAGCAGGACATAGCATCCATTTTCTGATATACTCTTCAATTACCTTTTGCAGAGTACTATGATTTTCAATGTAAAGATCTTTTACTTCCTTTGTTAGATTCTTAAGAAGTTCTTTTTTTGATGCTTTTGTGAAAGGTGTGGTCTTCTTAATTTCTCTCAGTGCGTTTGTCATTTGTGTATAGGAATGCTATGGATTTTGCAGTGTTGACTTTTACTTAACTATAATACTGAATTTGCCTATTAAATTATTATGGTTTGTGCCTAGATGTCCCCACAAAGCCTAATGCAGTAATGTGGCAGACCCCTAGAATTTGTGACTGATTCATGGCCCAAAGCTGGGATTACAGGTGTGCTACACCCACTGTAAGGTGTATAAAGAATGTACTCTCTTGCTCTGCTCCTCACTTTTGATGTCTTTTGCTTCCAAGAACTGTTGCCCTTCATGTCATCCTGCTTGGAGTCAGCTGATTATAGACTGAAATCTCCATGAACTGTGAATTAAATAAACCTTTACCTCTTTCATTTTGGGCAGTGGGGATTTTGTCTCAGCAATGATAGCAAAGTAACCAAGACATACATCTACCATTCTTTTAGAGGAGTTTTTGGGGTCTTCCGTGTAAAGAATCATGTCATCTACAAATGATAACTTCACTTTTTCATTCCCTATCATTATTCCTTTTCTATGTCTTACCTGATTGCTCAGGCTAATGTTCTCAGATGTATATTTAATAGGAATCATGATAGTAGGCATTCTTCTCTTGTTCCTGATTTTAGTGAGGTTTTCAGGTTTTGACCATTTAGTATGATCTTGGCTAATGGTTTCTCATAGATGACTTTTATCTGGCTGAGATAAAGATCAAATAAAAGATAAAGATCATCTATTCCAATTTCTGTAGGAATTTTATCAAGAATGGGTGTTGGACTTTGTCAAATAGTATTTTTCTCATCTGTTTATGTGAGCATATCATTTTTATCTTTGGCTCTGTTGGTATGGTTGATGTATTACATGTCTTGATTTGTTTATGTTCCCTAGCATGAATCCACTTGATCATGGTGTACTATCTTAATGATTTCCTGCATTCTGTTTGCCAGTATCTTATTGAGGATTTTTGTGTCTAAAACTATACCCATGTCTCTGACAATGCACTAAATTAAAATCAAAATGGATCAAAGTCTAAATATTAAGACATAAACTTTAAATCTGCAGGAAGAGATAACAGGTATGTCTTGAAGACACAGGTATAGGCAAAGTCTCCAAAAATAAAATGCTTATTGCAAGGAAACTATTACAAAGAACTAACTAGGATCTCAGCTTATTAAAAAGTTTTTGTGCAGCAAAAGAAATCACCAGCAGAGTGAAAAGACAACCCAGAGTGAAAAAAGACATTTTCCAGCTGTTCCTCAAGCAAAGGAATAATATTTAAAATACATAAAGAACTCAAAAAAATTATACAACCCAAATTTAAAGACCCAATCCAAAAATGGACATCAGAAATGAATAAAAACTCTGATGAAGTACAAATTGTAAATATATATTATATATATATATATATGGTACATACATATACAGAAAAAATGTTCAATGACATCACATCATTAGAGAAATGCAAATTACAAGAATGCTGAGATTCCACCTCACTCCAGAAAGAGTAGCTATTTTCAGCAAATCAACCAATGGCATGCTGGCAGGGTTGTGGGTAAAATGGAACTCTTCCTCAGTATTGGCAGAAATATACACTGGTGCAACCACTGTGAAATCTGTTAAGAGTCCTTAAAAAATTAAAACTACAGTTTCCATTTAACCCAGCTATTCTGCTTCTCTATGTCTTCCCAGAAAGATTAAAAGCATCACATGACAGCAATATGTGGACACCCATGTTTATAAGCAGCAGAGTTTGTAATAGTTACAGCCAGGAAATAATTGAAATGCCCATCAACCAACAAATGGATAAGAAAAGATATAGTTTTTATACAGTACAATACTACTCAAGCATAAAAAGAAGTAAACAAGAAATGTTTTTGTACAAGGATGCTCCTTCTCTCCATAGTCTTAAGTAAATCAGACATATGTGTAAACACTGCACTGTTTCTCTGATGTTAGAAACCAAAGGTGTAAATAAAAAAACAAAATGTATAATAAATACTTTGAAATAGGAAGAAAATATATAAAATGGAAGAGAGGAAAAAGAAAAAAATGAGAAAAAAAGGAAAAACTGGAAATAAAGATTTTGTAAATAGCGAGGGAAAAGGGTTTGAAAAGAGGGGAATAGAATGGGGGAAATGAATGAACATATATAATGTACAGATAAAGATTTCCTATGATTAAATGTATACCTAAAATGTACCAATAAGGTTTATTAATTAAAAAAATAACAGAAGGAGTATATACTTCCACTGGAAACACAAAGCTGAAAATTATTCATGGGGAGAAAATATCCTACTCCAGATTTCCAGATAAACCAGAAACTGTATATACAGTGATATCTGTATATATATTTATGTCTACTGTATATATACTTATATGTACTGTATATGTCATATATAAACTGTATATTTGTTATATATTTATATTCTCTGTAACTATATTTATAAATATATTCTCTATGAATATACACTATATTAATATATATTTACTATATATTATATATGTAAAAAGTATAAATACATATGTAAACACTGGGAAGCAAGGCAACAGAAGGTACCCAAGTTCAAACAACTCTTCTCTAGGCAGAGCAAGAGTACACAAGGGAAACAAACAAAAAATACTAGGTAGCAGAACTCTATGAAAAGCTCATACAAAGAACAAAGAAAAAACATGAGCTGAAAGAGGAAATAAACCAAAAGTTAAAGCAATTTCATAAAATGGTCATGGTGAATTTTAAGAAAACAGGCAAAAAAAGAGGATGATCCAACATAAAAACAGTTCTTATTTTGGATGAAAGATTCAAAAAGGGTATGAAATTCTCAAAAAATACTGTTGGAAAGAAATACCAGAAATAAAAATCAGTAAAATTCATGAACTGTAGAAATAGCCAATATGAAGATAGAGTGTCTGTTATTAAGAATAATATAGTGAATTATGACAAAGAGCTCAAAAAATCAAAAAGAAAATAAGAGAGTAAGGATTATCTAGTAACTACTAGACGACAATTGGAAGACCAATGCAAAGGCTAGCAGAAGTTTTGAAAAAACTAGAAGACATCACAGACAGATTTACTAATATATTTATTAGTAAATTAGTAAAGAAGAAAACTTCCAAAATATAGAATAAGAAGTTAAATGTAAGAGATGATTATAAAACACCAAACAATTATGACTAAAGAAACTCAACCATATTAAATTAACCACATACCCACCAATAAAACAAAATTTTAAAAGCAGCCAGAGAAAAATAAAAAGTCACATGAAAACATAAAACCATCAGAATCACTTCTCAAAACAATTACAAAGGCCAGAGAGGTCACAGAAACAGGCAGTGCATAATTACTGCCAGTGCAGCCCACATTTGGCTCCTATGCGTGTCCCAAGCTGCCTGGACCAGGGAATGAAGTAATCCACGAACTGCTGACCCTACTGTTCATATCTGGGCTCTGTCTGTGCCATGAAGTGCCTGGGGACACAGAAGCAAGTGGTCTATGACCACACTGCTAGTGCAGCCTGCCTCTGGGTCATAGGCATGCCCTAAGCTGCCAGGGCATAGTAAATCAGATGGTCTGTGGTCTGCTGACATCGCAGTTCATGTATGAGACCTGGGAGAACTAGGTACACTTAATCAACTGCTAGAAGATTTCTGACTAAGCAGTGCATCTCAGTAGCCACTGAGGGGCCAGTCTAATCACTAGGAACATGAGGAATGATAGCAACCTTTGCTGAGCTACTAGGGAATAGGAGGACTGAGCAATCTGCCTCTGGGATAAAACATGACAAAAAGAAGGAATTAAAATGCATTATCAGAACTCAACCCCACTCAGAACAAGTACAGCACACACTGATATAGGAGAACTTGGTAAACACACACCTGAAATTGCTGAAATGACTGCAATAGAATTAAAGAAACAACTAGAGAAGGCCAGACAAGACCTCAGATCAGAAACAATCTCTCAGGTAACAAAATGAAATGACAACAATAATGAAAGAACTGTTTAGAGCACATCTAAAGAAGACATACTTAAAAAATAGATGAAGATAGGAAAATGATTGAAACATAATATAGGAATGAACTAGAATGTAGGAAACAGATAAAAAGAGACATCCAGGAAATCAAAATTTCTATTGAAAGCTAGTAAAACAACTTGAATGAAGCCAAAGATAGAATTTGAAATTTTAAAGACAGCATGACAGGTAATGATTGTGAAAGAAAAGATCTCTTAAAATCAACAAGGAACCAGGAAAAAAATCAATAAAACAGATGCAAGCAGAGGTAAAGAGAAATAATGTGAGAGGAATAGGACTCAATGAAACAGAAGGAGGCAACACAAATGTCATAAAAATTAATATCTGAAGATATACGCCCAGAAAATTTCCCAAGCATGCTTGGGAAATGAGACAAATAGAACTCCAACTAGTCACAACCAAAATAAAATTATACTCATACAAATAATAATACAAATCCCAGATATTCAGGTGAAGAGAGTATTAAAAGCTACTAGAAAAAAGAAACAGAACACCTATACTGGAAAGGCCATCAGAATCACAGCAGACTTTACAACACAAACTATCTAACTGAGAAGAGCTGGGAGTAAACTATTTCACGTCCGAGAAAAAAAGATTCCAACCAAATATTGATGTACCCTACAAAACTATCATTCAAATTCAATGGAGATATACAATATGTCCACAACAAACAACAACTGAAGAGCTCCAAGATTGCCAAAGCAACCTTACAAAGAGTACTAAAAAATATTCTAGACAGAGAAAAAAAATGACCACAGTTTCAAGAAAAACAATAGAAAGGAAGCCGCATGCAGAGCAAGCAATTAAACAGATAGAAAAATTAAGGAAGCGAGTAAATATATACCATGAAGAGATAAGCCAACACATAGGAGTTATAACCATTAATGTAAATGGCCTCAATTCACCAATCAAAAGAAACAGACTGGCAGAGCGATTCAGAAACAAAATCCAACAATTTGCTGTATACAGGAAACATCCTCTTACTCAAAAGGAAATTCACAGACTGAAACTCAAAGGATGGAAAACAATTCCCCATGCAACAGGAAGCCGAAAAAAGGAGTAGCTATTATATTTGCAGACAATCTAAACTTCAAACCAATAATAATTAAAAGAGATAAGGAAGGTTACTACATACTTGTCAGGGGAAAACTGAAAGAGGAAACAATAACAATCCTAAATATGTACGCACCAAATATAAGAGCACAAACTACATAAGACATATCTTAAAGAGACATGAAAAACAAGTAATTAATAACACTATTGTATTAGGGGACCTAAACACCCCTTTGACACAGAGATAGATTAACTAGATAAAAAAATCAGCAAAGAAATACCAGATCTGAACTAAAGCTGCAAACAAATGGACTTAGTAGATGTATACAGATTTTAAAACATCAGTCCCTACCCCAATTCAAAGACCCAATTCTTAAATGGGCATTTGAGAAGAACACACACTTCCTAGATAAAGAAATACAAATGGAAAACAAATACATGAGAAAATGTTCAATATCATTAGTCATTCAAGAAATTCAAATTAAAACAACATTGAGATTTTGCCTCACCTCACTAAGAATGGCTAGCATTAAGAAATCAACTGAAAACAAAAGCTGGTGAGGCTGTGGAGAAATAGGAACTCCTCACTGCTGGTGGGAATGCAGACTGGTGAAACCACTGTGGAAATCAGCTTGGAGATCCCTCAGCAAACTAGGTCTACAGGTCTCATTCAATCCAGTATTCCCCTTTTGGGTATTTTCCCAGAACTGAAAACATCGTATTACTGTGGTATGTGTCCACCCGTGTTTATAGCAGCATAATGTGTAATAGCTAAATTGTGGAAGCAACCCCAATGTCCACTCACTGAAGAATGGATAAAAGTATTGTGGTATTTTTATATACTGGAATATTACTCAGCTATAAAGATAAACTTGAGGCTTTTATAGGTAAATAGTCACAACTAGAGACCATACTCAAGAGAAATAAATCAAACCACCTATGTAAGCAACATATTGTCTCACTAATGTAAGAACCTGAAAAAGTGACTAAAAATTTGGAGGTATGTTAGATGTTGTGAAATGAAAGGCAGCTGCTCAAAAGTAAAAAGCAACTGGGATGAGAGAAAAGAGAAAAGAAAGAAGGGGGAAACTGTGTATATATGTATATATAGTATAGTTAACATAGTTCTACTACTGACTACTAAATGGGGAAATACTAAAAGCATTACCCCCCAAAATAGGAACAAGATGAGGATGTCTACTATTTAAACTAGTATTTGAAATGCTGCCAGAATAATTAAGAAAGACAAAGGAACACAAGAGATGCATACAGGAAAGAAAGAACTCAAATTATCACTATGTGTAGATCACATGATACTCTACTTAGACCCAAAGAACTCCACCACAAAATTCTCAGAAATAACCAAGTTTCATAAAGTGTCAGCAGTCATGATAAACAAACACACAAAAAATCACCATTAATGAATGCTATAAAAGGAAAATTATGAAAATAGTATCATCCACAGTTACTTTGAGAAAAATGAAATTCTTAGGAATAAACCCAATGAAAAGAAGTAGAAAATCTCTATGAAGAAAACTGCAGTATTCTGAAAGAGACTGGAGAGCTATCAGAAATTATAAAGATGTCCCAATGGGCTGGATAGGCAGAAACAATATTGTCAAAATAGCCACATTTCCAAAACTATTAAACACATTCAATGCAGTCTCACTGAAAATACCATCAACATACTTCACCGATTTAGAGAAGACAATGGTAAAACTACATGGAGCTAAAAGAGACCCAGAACAGCAGAAGTAATTTTGAAGACTGAACTCAAAGCATGTTGCATAACAATATTAGACATCAAGTTACACTACAAAGTAACAGTGATAAAATGGCATGGCAGTGGATCAAAAACAGATATGCAGATCAATGGAACAGAGTTGAGTGTACAGAAACCTACTTAGTAACATTTAAGTATTTGATTTGATAAAGGTTCCAAAAACATATGCTGATAGAAATATCTGTATATAAAAGGTGTTATTGGCAAAACTGGTTACCTGTTTGCAGAAAATTAAAGGTGAACCCTTATTTCTCACCATATGCTTAATTAAAATCAAAATGAATCAAAGATCTAAACATTAAAATTAAAAAATTAAGCTTATTGGAATGTAAAATAGGCAAAACACTTGAAGTCACAGATGTAGGAAAGGAATTTCTAAACAGAACCTCAATTGTACAAAGACAGCAAGAATCAATAAGTGGAATTATATCACATGAAAACACTGCTGTATAGGAAAAGAATCAGTCAGTAGACTGGTGAGACAAGCTTCAAAATGGGAAAAATGTTTGCTACTTACCCTCAGGGTACTAATATCTAGAATATATGAAGAACTCAAAAAATTAAACCACTTAGAATTAAATATCCAATCAAGAAAGGATCTTCACAAATGAGCAGACAATTCACAGCAAAAGAAATACAAATAGTCGAGAGATATGTGAAAAAATGTTTAACCTCTCTCTGACCATAAAAGAAACGCAAATTAAAACACTAAAATTCCAGCTTATTCTAGAAAGAATGGCAGTCTTTAAAAAGTCAAGCAATAGTAAGTGTTGGCATGCCAGTGGTGAAAAAGGAACCATCATTATTAGTAGGAATGTAAACTAATGAGAGTTCTTAAATAATTTAAATTAGAAATTCCGTATGACTTGGTTATGCTACTGCTAGGTATCTTCCTCAAAGAGGTTAAGCCATCATACTACAGCAATACATACACACCAATGTTTGTAGCAGCACAATTTATAATAGATAAATCTTGGAAGCAGTTTGTATGCCCATCAACTTATGAGTGTAAAGAAAATATAGTATCTATGTATGATGAAATACTACTTCGCTATAAAGAATGACAAATGTAAGGAATTTATAGGAAAATGAATGCACCTGGAAAATATAATGTTGAGTAAAACAAACCAGATATGCAAGTTCAAATACCACATGATATTTCTTATTTGTGTGAAGCAAAATACAAAGAAAATGATAATGGATTGAAAGAAAGGTATAATGGCATGGTGCTCTTGCAAGAAGGTTGTCGGTCCAAGAGAACAAGGATAAAGAGTAAGGAGAGGAAGGAGAAATAAGAAGGACAAAGAAGGGAAAATAAGAATAAGAAGAATAAAGATATGCATGTATAAGATCCAAACAACTTCAATTAATATAAACATTATAGGACATAAATAAACTAAGACAAATAATATCAACAAGAATGCAGGTAGGGGAACTGAATGTCAACAGGACAGGGGAAGTGGAGTAGGAGGGAGGAATTTGGGAGAGAAAGGGAAAGGAGTTAATAGGAAGGAAGCATGCCGTAATATGTATGTACATATAACAATTCCACAAGACAATTGTATACTATATGAACCGTAAGCATATACATAAACATAAAATAAAAATTACAAAAATGTCTTTCTCTCAAAAAATAAATAAAACAGCAATAATTTTTACTAGAGTAGGATGGACTGTACTAGGAAAATAAACACAAGTGAAATGCTCCATAAGCAGATAGTAAAGGTAATGCATTGAACAGGAGAAAATGTGTGAAAGGCATGTACTGTTTATAGGTATACACATATGAATTATACACCAGCAGTGCCCAAACTTCCCGAAAGCTACTTACTTAAAATATCAACCATGAAATTAAGCTTGAATACTGAGATTTTAGTTAGAAAAAACAACCATTTGTCTTCAAAGAAAAACACAGTAACACAGCTTTCAGTGATACAGCCTGCTTGAACACGTGTCATAGGCTATTGACCACAGTTAGACACATGTATGTATGCCTTACGCATAGGTGTTTACAATCATATCAGAACACAGACAAGAGAAGAAAATATCCAACAGATATGAACAGAAGACTTTTTGAGACAGTATCAATGAACATATCAAAGGTGCTCAATATAATTAAAAAACACAAGGCAGGGAAACATAAATTAAAACTACAAAGAAATGATGCATTATATCTAAAATGAAAACAAAGACAGGTATAAGTTGCAACTAAAACATGCGGGAACTAGAACTGTTACCTACTACTAGTGTAAATGTAAACTTAACAATTTTTCAAAAGAGTCTGAAAATAAAATTGTACTAAACTTGCCATAAAACAACACAGCAAGCAAAAAACATAAGGTCTTCAAATATAATAAGATAAACATACATTGATATTATTTTTTTAAGTTTAATACAAATTTTATATAAAGAAAATGTGAGATAATACTTCATATGCTAAAAGCAATTATGGTTCACAAATAAGGGCAGCTAGGCTATTTTTTTTTTTTTGCATTCTGACAACTGAAATTCACAAATGTTCTTTGTCTTGTTTTCTTCTAGTAGCTCTTCTTATTTCTTTTCTGATATGTGTAACTAGCTGGAAACTGTACAGTTCATGTCCTCTTATCAACAATGAAGAGAAAGTAAATGAGACTAAAATGTACAACAAAATGTACTGGAATGATGTACAATTAATTTTCTCATATACATACATCACCTTTTGCTTTTGCTCAATGCCTTTTGTTTTACACAATATACAAAATGATACTACACCATACATAGTGTAAAAGACAGCATGGTGCTCTTGTCTTCTATCATAATGCTTCTGCTTCATGCTTACACAAACACTGGTATTATTTAAAATCACAAAACAAGTAAACCTATGCATTTTCATGTTTTTATGCCCATATATCATACTGTGACAAAAATAAACTAAGAGTAAGAAAATGTAGTCTTTACTATACTAGTGAAAGTCATGAATGATTTTCCCATCTGAATAACACTTATTTATGATCATCCTGAGAATGAAAAAGTTTGGCACCTCCTGAGGACATAACAGTGATCATAAAGATAGTATCTTAGCGAGAAGATATTACTTTGAGAAATACAGGAGCCAGGAG
>PVLD010033266.1:0-13827 GCA_004027595.1 Dinomys branickii
CAGGGGGGTGGAGGGTGGTCACACCAAGAGCAACAGAGATCAAAGACAGAAAGGGGAGGAAATGAGCAAGGCCAGTGATAGACCAGGCTGGAGGCACCCTGGAAAGGAGAGGTACTAGGTTCTGCCTCTCAGTTACAGAACAAATGGGCAGAGAGTTTTAAGGGATACGTCAGTCAAGACGGGAAAGTTGAATGAAGCCAAACATTTTCCAGGATGTGAAGCCTTCTGTCTACATGATCCATTCTGGCCACTTGAAATTGCACTCTCCAGGTAACGGGGGAGACGCCTTCACAGTCCTGCACCTTGTTTGGGCCCCTTACCCTCTATCAGTCGCTAGCCCTTTGCCATGACAACAGCATGTGTGATACATGGGGTACAACTCATCTGATTGCAGCCTTTTATATTAGTCACTCTGCATCTGCGTTTTCCTGCAGCCTTCTACAGAGCACCCAGCTTCTGGCAGGGGGAGCCGGGTGACCCTTGCTCTTACCAGCAATGCACAGGTTGCTCCTTAGGGTGGGTTCCGCTGATCCCGCCCATCTTTGGCAGGGTTTAATTTGCTTCCACAGCAGAGGGTGATATTGCCTGGCTTTGTCCATCCTGCCTGGGCTCCCACAGTGCTGTAGTGGGCTGGGAGAGAAGGCAGGGATTGGGTGGACAGTCCTGGCAGTCTGGCTTTTGTGCCATTTCAAAGAGGTTGTGTGAGTCCCTGCCTCTAAGATATGGCAGAGAACATGTTCACTGGACCTGATTATCTGAAGTTCCAGAAAGGGCTAGATAGGCTTCATGTCTGGGGGTACTTGTTTAGAGAAGGGCATGATTTCCAGTCAAATGGCTTCAAGTTACCACTTTCCAATGTGTCACCTCAGGAGGTTACTTATTCTGAGCCGAAGTGTCCTTGATTTCAAATGAAGGTAAAGCTCACGCCTGCCTTCCAGGGTTGTTCAGGAGACTTCTGGGGGCCACCTGGACCGCCGCTGGCCCTGTGCCTGGCCCACTGATGACAATACCATAGGCCTCTACAGGCGTGCTTGGTGGTCAGCATAAGCTGTCTCGATGAGAGGAAAGGCTGCCACTGTGTCGCTGGTAGCCGGAGACTTGGATCAGCCTTTGCTTGTTGGCTCTCCTTTCTGGCACCTGAATGTGCCATGCCTTTAGGCAGGGCCGTGAGGCAGTTAGTAAGCCCAAAGAAACTCTCCAACAAGCTATTCAAGTTTCTACCTTGTAACCTCTGTACCAGTGGTTTAGCACCCCCAAAACCTAGGCTTTCAACCACCTGAGACAGAGGGGCGAGATTCTTATTTCCACTGTGATTGATAGTAAAAAGTCATTCTGTCAACTCAGAATTTTAAGCTTCCTGAAACAGCTAGACCAGTCAAGCTAGAGAAGCCCCTACCGCCTTGTGGTGGCACACTCAATGTTAAGTGTTTAGAAGTTCTGCTAGCTCTTTAACCCTCCGCTGGTAGCTTGCAGTTGCCCACAGGCATGGGTATGGTATTGGCACCACAGAAAGGCAAAGCTCACAAGTCAAACAGCTGTTGGAAAAGACTGTACAAAAGCTCTGCACAGGACACTCAGGCCTCCAAGCTCCTCTGTTTGTCAGCACACTGGGGCCAGGACCTTGCAGGATTCCTCCCCCGCCTCAGCTCTTTTAACTCTTCACGCTGTGAACCTTCCACCCGGGTAACCCATTGAGCTCTAAGTGGCCCGGAAATAAAGTGCCGATGGTAGGCTGGTGACAAATAGCTTGCAACCAACAGAGAGGGCTCCTTGGAACTAGTGTGGAGGCTCAGGCTTGAGTCTCTCCTTGGCAAGGAGTTGGTCCTCGGGTATCTGGGAGCAAAAACTCATTGATGCCCGTGGTGAGGCACAGATGGATTGAGGAGCAAAAGAGCCCAACGGCTCAGAACAAACCCTTGGGGACTCCCAGGGTCCCTGGGACTCTCTGTCCCGGGATGCACAGACTAAACAAAGAGGGGCCTCAGGAGAAAGCTGGTGGAGCTACTGGAGGAAAAAGAAAGCCGCCCACTGCCAGCTCAGTGGAGGCTGAATCTGCATCTCCTCTCAAGGAAGCTGCAGGCTGGCAAAGCCACAGGCGGTCGAGGAACTGAGGCCTCCCCAAAGCCCAGTGGCCCGTCCCTAACCAAGAGGGCTTGCTAACCCTAAGGGTGGCGCTGTGGAGGGACCTTGGGGCTGGTGTCCAGCTCCACCTCACCCCTCCCGAGCAGGTGCTACTCTCCCGTGACCACTGGGACAATTTTCCCCGAACTCCATCTTCAGTGTATCTGCTGCATTCGCTCCTGCGGTTTTCATGCCCCACATCAATTTTTCATCCAACCCATCACTCAGCTTCTGAGGCGAGTTTGGGAACCTTGCCCTCTCCACGGCCTCAATCTCCTTGATGTGAATGGAAAACAGATTGAAGCACCAGGAAGTCCCTGCACCAAGCTCCTGCTGCTGGCCTCCCGCCGGGGACCAGGTCTATCCTTGACAGTGACCACCAGCACCACAGCTTCACTTTGCAAGCCATGCACGAGCCCATGTTATCTTCACTAGCTGACCTGGCTGTAGCTATGTCTTCTCCACCCAGGCCTCTTCTGGGGTCTGCAGGCTCAGGCTGCTGCTTCCCTCTGGGCTCTTGGGGGCCTTTTCCCCTTGTGCAGCGGGAGTCACTGCTTCTTCCAAAGTCAGCCTGAATCCACATTTCCGTGAAGCCATGTGATCCCTAACCAACCCCAGCATCCCCTTTTTGTCTCCATTTCACTCCGGGACTTAGAATGTAGCTGTTCTTTTGTGGTTCTCCCAGCTGAACTGTAAAGTCTCTGAAGACAGAGTCTGCATCTTAGTGTTTCTGTGTCCCTCACAGGGCTTAACCCGCACTGGGACACAGTAGGTGTTTAATAAGTAATTTACATGATTGAAATAATGAGAAACTTTTGTCTGAAACAATTGGGTGCTTTCCTTACTGGGCTAGTCACAGCTGTAATAATAATAAACACTTGCAGAGACATTTTTATCTCTGAGAAACGAATACATTGTCTTAATAATAAATTTCAATTTATTGAATACTTATTCTGTACTGAAAACAGCAAAGCAGTTTACAAGTGTGATCTTACCTCTGAGTTAACCACCATTACAATGTCTATTTCCTACCTGAAGGGTCTGGAGCACAGGGAGCCTATGACCTTTCCAAGGTCACACAGCTGTATAAGGTGGAGCAAACACTCAACTGCAGGAGTCTAGTCCAGAGCTCCGAAATTCCCATCTCCTTATTCCTGCCACCACTAGCATCCCCCACGCACTCTCTATATGGCAAAGGGTGCCCTGAGGGTGGGGAACAGTGCTCCTCACAAGCTGCCAGTACAGCTCAGCCCAACAGAGATGGGGCCTATCGTCAAATATGTCCAATTTGTAAAAGTTCCATTATCTGCTCTGTCCTGAAAGAGCAGTCCTGCAATAGTAAAGCAATCAATTTTTTAAAAGTCAGTCCACACAAACAATGAAGAGAAAAACAATCCATAGCAAGAGAAGGATATTAACAAAGTCTGGCTATCAGACAGGGTTAAGCTCAGTGGATCTATTAGCCTGAGGGACCTGGAGTCGCAGAGGAAGGCACTGAATTCTAGGGAAGAAGGGACATGAGAGAAGTTTGAAAATGGCTCTCAAGTTTTAAAACTGGACTCAGGGAGCCAGTGAAAGATCACAGAAACAGAGAAGCAAAGTGCCAGGGTGAACCAGGGCTGGAGAAGGAAGAGCAAGAAGTTTTAGCAGCAAGATAACCAGGGGGAAGTAGAACTGAAAACAAAAACAGAAGAAGACAAATCCCTGGTGGTTTTGTTTCTCTGGTTTAATCCCACTGAACACAAAACTAAGCAAATGAAAGGAGTTTCTGCCTCTAGGAAAGGTGAAACAAGCTTGTGCAGGAACAGAAATAATAACTGTGGCAGACTGAGTGGCTTCCCAATAAACAGTATTTGCAGGAGCCTAACAAGGTGACAACCAGCTGCTCATTTATCCCCAACATGTGCTGCAACTGCACTGAGGAGAAGTATGCACAGACAGCTGCAGGGACAGAAGCCCGAAATCTTCAACCACGTCACCCTGTCCACAGCCCCTTCCCAGACAGGACACTGGCCACTCACCCCTCTCACCTGAGTCTCCTTAAACTCACTGGTTTTGTCCAGGGTATCTAGCCTAATGCTCCCCAACCTACCGCCCTCTTTCTCTGCTGTATTTTTCTTTGACATTTTCTGACTACATATACATAATTTTACAGACTATTGCATGCCACAAGGAGACCCGTAATAAATATTGGTTGAATAAAGTAATGAACAAATTATCTCGAGAGGAAATCAATGATGAATGTCTATCTCAGCTTGGATGTCCCCAGGAGTAGGCCCTGAGACTGGGATTAGCACGCAGGTTTATTTGAAGTGGTTTCCAGGCCTAGGGGAGAAGGATATGGAGATCGTTAATAAGCAGTTCCAGTTTGAGATGATGAAAAGCACTGGTGATGGTTGGAGGCAACAGTTGCTTAACACTGTGAATGTATTTATGCCATTCAAGTGCACAGTTAAAGACGGGTAAGATAGTGAATTTTATGTATTATGAATTTTAACACCATGAAAAAATAGATTTTTTTTTAAAATCTGGCTTGGGAGATACAGAGAGCATCGCAGGGAACGTGACAGGATGAGACAATGAGGAAACAAGGTACTTGATTCACCATTAATGCCCTCGGGGAACCAGGCCTAAATCCCCAGGGAAATGGGCACAGCCTCACCCACCGAAGTAAGCCAAGGCTGTGGGAATGTGGCTGCCAACCCGACAGGCTGGGGCTGTGCCAGGAAATTATAGCACTTCTGCCACCTCTGTGTCTAGGTGGACAGTCTTTGAAGAAAGTGCTCAGGCAAAGAGGTGAAAGAGTTGAGAGCAAGAAAGAGGCCGGTCATGTGAGGGCCCAGCCCAGAGGGATGCAGTGGTGTCAGGCGTGGGATGAGGGTGTCATGGGAAAAGTGGTTTGCACAGGCTCCATAGACACAGGGTGCTGAACCCCACGGGATGCACAGGAAAAGCTCAGAGACCTGGTATCTGGAGAGTCCACCTAGGACTGGGAAAGGGATTCTACTCTTTTATTATAACTTTCTCTCATTTTTCTCTAATTTTTAAACTACGACCATGCCTTATTTTGAAAAGAAAAGTTAAATTTGAGATGAATATGAATATCACCAGGAAGTCATCCCACACTGATTCGACTCTAATTTCTCATGGAAAAATGTCACAAAATGATTAACCAACCTGTGGAAGAAGAACTCAGTAAATGTTAATTGAAAGAACTGAAGTCAAACACAATGGAAGCCAGTAATCAGTTGTTCAATTCTGAAAATTTTTGTTAAGCTGCAACTCTGCACTAGGCACTGTGTGAAAGAGAAAGAGGTGAGAAGCTTGTGCTAGGTAAAGTAGTGTCTCCCCAAAAGGCAGGTCCACCTAGAACTTCAGAATCTGACCTTATTTGGAAGTAGGGTTTTTTCACATTTAATTAATTAGTTGAAGTCATAACGGATTGGAGAGCCCCTAGATCTGAGACTGAGCTGCTCCAAACAGCCCTAAAGACACACAGGAGAAAGCCAGCTGGAGACAGACAGAACCTGGAAGCAACCTGAGAAAGACCAAGGATTTCTAGAAATGCGAGACCCTGGAGGACCTCATGCAACAAGTCCTTTGAAGACCCCCACAGGAAGCCTGGTCATGCCATGCTTCAGCTGGGCTTCAGACTTCTGGCAAAAAAGGAAGTGAGAAGATAATGTTTCTTATTGTAAGACATCAACTTGTGGTAAATTATTCATCCTGCTTGTCCAAGTCTATGGGCTCTGACTTTGCCCTCCAGCCACCTGCTCCTCCTACCTGCAGCTGAGCTCGGGTGCCCTCTGGGAGGGTACCCCTGTGAGTGTGGGGAGGTGAATCGGCAAAGGGAGCCCTGGCCCAGCCCCTAGCATGGTGACCCAAGCTGTCAACACATGTGGCTTCTGTGTGCAAATACACAATGATGTTGTTTGTGCCATTTCTAGAGTTGCTGTCTTGAGTTGCTCCTGAATCAAATCCCAATTCCTACCTGGAGACAGACTTGCAGTTCAGTGCGGTAACTAACATGGATAGACAATAAGGAATGAGTGATTCATTTAACCCAAAGAAGAAGTTCTCAGAGCACCTCCTGAAATGGGCTCTAGGTGCTGAAAGCCATGCTTCTCCATTTCTAGAAGAGTCCCTGTGTTCTCTGCCCCTCTGCCACAGCAGAAGCACACGCTCCTGCCCCTGTGAACCAGGCCTTCAGATCCATGCAGAATGCACACCCTCCTTGGACGTGAGCCCCAGCTCTGCTAACATCCAGAGGATCAGTCCGGGTGGGCTGTGCCTTTCTTTGTTGCCTGAGTCTGCTCTGGGAGCTCAGCTGCCCCATTGCACAGCTGCTCTCTGTGTTTGTCTGAGTGCTCCCTTTCGCCTTTCACAGTGCTCTGGTGCCCTTCAGCCAAGGTCCATTATGCAGTCACTCCAGCAACACCAGACCCTGAGTGGTACAGTGCTGGTGCCCAGGTGGTCCCGGGAGTGGGCTCATCAAAGGTGGGGTTCTAGGGCCGCTCTGGCCACAGCTCTAGTCCTCTGGGGTGGGGAGGTGGAGTAGTCCAGGCAATGGCTGATGAACGAGTGTGGGAGGGAAGTGCGGTTGGCTAGGTACATGAATGCAGTCCCTGTCAACTCCTCAGGGAAAGAGAAAGGGCTGACAGTGAGACCGCATGATCCCCAAGAAGACCCTGAAGCATGGGAGCAAAATGAGACACATCTGAATGTTAGGAGAATCGTAATACACGTTTCCTCCCCCAAGGGAAGAGTACTGAGAAGGAGGCAGCCCTTCTGCAAAAGCTCAGGTCATGAATAAGGGTCCAGCAGTGGACTCAGCAGCAGCCACTCACAACCTCGATGAAGACTCTTCCTGTGGAGCAGGCTAGACAGAGGTGATTGGAGAAGTTCAAGATAAATGGAAAATGAGGCGAGGTAATCAGGATATTAGCTAGAGGGCCAGAGGAGAATGTTTCTATTATGACACGAAGGAGACTGTGTCCCTTTCTGAACTGTGGGAAGGAGCCATGGGAAGTGAGAGGGAAGGAGAGGGTGCAGGGGGAGGACTGAGCACACAGACGGGTAAGTCTGAGGTGGTCAGTGAGAACTTTCTTTGTGGTTGCTCATTAATTCAACAAACATCTCAGTGTCTAGGGTGTGTCAGGCACTATGCTAGATGCTGGGTATAACAGCGAGAAAAAAGAAACAGAAATCAGAGCCAGAAGCAAAAGGGGTAGAGGAGGTGCAGTCAACAGCAAGGTCCCATGGAGCTCCCAAGAGGGAAACAGTAGGTTTAGGCAGCTGGATTTCAGTTTACCTGGGTTTTCCTCCCTAAAGTCCTTATCACATTATTTTATTGGAAAGATAAGACTGGTGCGGAAGTGGACTGGTGCTCCCTATGTCAAGGACGGCTCATCTGTTTTGAGGGCTGCTGTCTTAGAAAGGCGGACATAGACATGAACTTGCTTGCTCCCTTTCACTGGGTGTGACCTTGGGCCCCCGGCCTGCAGGGATGGTGCTGACCATGCTCTTCACTTTGCAGTCATTCCAGCTTTCTGTCTTTGGACTTTCAGCCCTAGGTCTGTGGAACTTTGCTCTCACTGGACATAATGCCTACATCACTAAGACTGATTGCTGTAATTCCTCAGGTGATGCCCCCAGTCATGTCTTAAAGAAGGCAACAGTTCAGTCTGGACCCCAAAGCTTCCAGAAGCATTGAACATGCAGTAGTGTCCCATGCAGGGGGCAGAAGAAAGTGAAGCTGTGCTGTTCAAGCAACCTTCTCTGTCTCTGTGGTTCAGATGCTTCCCTGGCCACCCACTTACCAAGCTTACTATTTTCCTACATATATATCTTACATATATTGTTTAAACTAAATTAATAAGTAACTTTAAATTTTACCAGTTTTCATTTCTAATATACTAAATATATATCAATGCAACCATTTAATTAATAACTTCAGAATTTCAATAATTTTTAAAATAAAAGGGGTTTTGAGGTCAGTTAAAGACACTCTGTTATGGAGAAATAACTTGCGCATGAACAGCAAGCATAAGAAATACACGAGAATATTTATTGCAGTCTTGCTCGTGATCACAAAAACAGGAAACCACTTGACACCAATGTAGAAAGTCAAATATGATATATTTGTACAATGGAATAATATTCATCTGTGGACATTATCTAAAACACATGTAGCAGCAAACATTAATTTGTCCTAAGTAATAGAGAAAAAAGAAAGCAGAAGAAAACTACACCCAGTATAATTACACTTATGTACAATTTTTAAAATGTTAAATACATTAAAATAATATGACTAAAGCAAAATTAAAATCTAAGCCATCTATATTTATTTAATTTTAAGATAAGCAATAGAATGATAAACAGAAAATTTAGCACAAAGTTTATCCCCGAAGGAAAACTACAGGAATGAAGGGGAGAGGGAAACATTGGGAGCTTCAAAAATAATATTTCATTTTACCAGTTGGGAAGAGGTGGATGGGCATTTGTGCATGTTATTCTTCCTATTGTATACATGCTTCATAAGGATTTTGAATACATCCAATTTTATCAAACACAATAGAAATTATATATACAAATAAATTCCATGAAAAGTTAAGTCCACTTTGGTAGTGAAAACTAAAGTGAGAAGACTTCTCCTAACATACTATAAAACAGTGGTAATAAGAGCAGTATGACATGTATAGGAACCCAAATAGTCAAAAACAAGAAAAGAAAGAGCTATTATGCAGCTGTTATGCAGCTTAGATATATGTAGGGTTTGTACACCCCACGAGTTAAACTGGAACTGACCATTAATGTATAGTGAAGGGGGAACTGAAAAGATAGTACTGGGACCTCACCCAGCATCTCAGAGGGGGCCCGGATGAATTAAATAGCCAAATGTGAAAGATAAAACTGTAATGTAAGTAAATAATTAAAAAATTATGGCCTAGGACTAGAGAAAAACTTCTTAAGATCCACAAAGAGCAAGTCCCAAGGAGAAATAATAATGGCCTGCTAACACCAGCAGTAAGATCTTTGTGTGATGAAAGCTAACTGACAAGTGGAAGAATGGAGGAGATATTTATGTCTAAAACCGACTGGGGACTAAGCTGGAGAATTTCCAAAGAACTTCTGCAAATCAAAAAGTCAACAGGAAGAAGTCAAAAGCCTGAGAGAAAACAGTCAATAACTACGGTCAGTCAGTTTGCAGGAGGGGAATTCTAAAAGTAAAACACACATTCAGAGATGTTCACATTGATCGGTTCTCGGAGAAAAACAAATCAGTGCTCTGCCGCTTAACAGTTATCGGCTTTAGCTTGCCAACCCTGACGTTTCAGGATGGGCTGTGCTGTGCTGATGAAGCTGTCCCAGGGCAGCCACACTGGGCCCTTCCGCGAGGACTTGGGCAAAGTCCCACGTGTGCTGTGGCTCAGCAACTGCTCCTGCAGAGACGCCCCTAGGTCTCCAAGGGATTCATGGGAGGCTATTTAACTGTGGTTAGGGGAAAGCTGGAGGCAGCCTTCATGCTCATTTCTGGAAGTAAAAGAATACATGTGTGCATGCGCACCACGCAGTCCTGTGCAGCAGGTAGCAGCAACTGGCCAGAGGCACGCAGAGAATCATGGAAAGTGGCTACGAACACACTACTGAATTAAAGCCATAATTCCATCTATGTACATTATACCTATATATATTTGTACTATATACAAATATAATACTTGCACCATACATAACTGGATGTATAGATACAGAGGATATCGATTGAGGATATCGATTGAGGCTATAGGTATAGATGATATATGTGATAGACGATCTCCAACACAAATCAAAATGTAAGATTACATATCGAGAGGGAGCAAGAGAAGGAAGTGAAAAGGAAGCGATAAAAGAACCTCAAAGAAATAAACGGTAAAATGCTGGAACTAAATCTTCTGTACTGCAAGGAAGGCAGGGAGGGGAGAAGGGAGGCAGGAGGGAGAGAGAGGAGGAAGGAAGGGAGGAAGGGGGATGAGCAGGGAGCAGGAGTTTGAGAATCACAGTGTGACTGCCTGGAGAGGACCCTGAATGCCTGGTCGAGAGAAGTCCCTGCCCGGTGGCAGAGGGGCTCCCCCGACACGGCTTCGGATTCTCCGCCACTGCCTTGGTTTGTAATGAGGAGCCACTTAAACTTTTATAGGGTCCAGTACACACTGGGGTGGTAAGGAGAATAGAGAGATGGCGGGTTGGTCAGCGTTCCTGTGTTCTCTACAGAAACAGAAGCAACAGAATATGTAAATACATATATATATCTTAAAAATACACACGGATAGATTATATAGATATAGTACATATATTTATATATCTATGGAGAGATTATTTTCTACATTTAGAGAAAAAGATACCTCAAAGAATTGGCACCTGTGACTGTGGGGGCTGGCAAGCCCCACAACCACAGGGCGGCCAGAAAGTGTGGCAGGAGCTGCTGCTGCATTATTGTGGCAAAATTCTTTCTCTCAGGAAGAACTTAGTTTTGCTTTTTTGGGATGAGTTCTAACAGCTTTATGAGCTTGGAGACAATTTCACCCCCTCCCTTGGTGACTCCCACAAGGCTCCTTGTAAATTCCACATTCTAATTGCAGAAACCTTTACTTTCGATAAGGGCATAGCTAGTAAAGCATGGAAACTCCTCTCAAAACTAACCTGTAACAAGCAATACCAGACTGGCCTGAACCACTCTCCCCAGCTACATAGCACAACATTGGAGCACCGCACATTTCACAGTGGTAAGAATCCCAGAACTCTGAAGTTCAGAGTCAGATGAAGCACAGGTTAATGGCTTTCCTAACAGCTTCCAGCAACCTCACCAGAGTTTCCGGCTATGCTCCAGTGGTGGCAGGGCTGTCAAGCTCTCAGTGTGCTTCCCAGGTCTCAGGCCACACGCCCAAGGCTTCTCAAGCCTGTGCCTGCATTGAAAGCAAACCTCAGAGTAACATAGGTTCAGTTTCACTTAACAAGAATCTAAGTGCCACTGCCTGAAAATCAGGTAATCCCTGCAAAGCACCTCTTTCAAATAAATCACCAGCTCCAGCAGATACTAGCACAAGTTGGATCTTGGCCAGACACCAAACGCAAGACAGCAGTTCCTAGCTAGACAGAAAGTGAGGAACCTCTCAAAGGCTGCAAGAGCTGCTGGAGAGGCTGCTTGTTTATTCAGCCCTGCTGTCACTGAATTCATTTACCAGGTTTCAACCAGAACCTATCACAGGTTGTCCCCCTGCTGGACCCACAGCCAGACAATTCAGGCTGGCTCTTTGTGGGAAGGCGCGGATTAGCACAGTGTGCTCTCTTTCGCCCTGCCAGGCCCCGCCCTTGCCGTCTGCCAGCGTGCCGGGATCCTGATCATTCATGGGAGCTACAAAATCTAATTGCTCTTTGTGAAATGTTTATATCGCTTTTCCATATGGCTTGTTAAAGGTTCTTAAAGGAACTTCAATGGCAAAAATCCCTAATATTTAAAATGTTATTAATAAGGATGTAACACTTGCTGATAATAACACTCCAACCCTCACTTTTTGCATTTTAAGTTTTGGCGTTTATGATTGATACAATAAAAGTGTGGTTTCAGTATGGAGACATGTGCACCTCTTTGGGCCAACATCATCTAGTGTCCATGAGGGTAGTCAGGTTATCGTGTGGGGGAGATTGGAGCAGCCGGGCAGTTGGCTTGAGAAACTTGGCTGAAGAAATCAGCACAATGTAGAACAAAAGCTTTGTTTTTCTAGTGTTCAAACTTTCTTAGGGCTCTGGAGTGTCAAGTCTCTATAGATGCCATGTAAGATAAATAGGCAAACACGGTGCCTTTTCTTGACAATCAGCTGAACAATCCACTTTCAAAGACAGATCCACAGCCCCCGCCTTCCACTTGCACTAGTTTCACTTAAGGTCTGCAACTTATTTTAAAAATATGTCTGATTTCAAGGGCAGCACTAGCCTTCCACTCAGTTTACTATGGGACTGGGCTTTCTTCCTGCTTCACCTCTGCTCACAGGGCACGGTAGGCAGTTGTTTGCCACACTCTGGCAGCCACTGGGTTGAGGCAGCACATGCAGAGGGTCACAAGGTAGAGGATGAGGAACTTGGACACCAAAGTGTATTCCATTTCTGAGCTCTTCCAATGTCCTGTAAAATAGCTGACCTGGCAGACAATAGAGGACCTTGCCGTTTAATGGAAACCTGTAAATACTTCACTGCACCATTATGACATCCAAGTGCACACCGTTTGCGCATGCCACCTTGGTACCAGATGGCTGGATGTCAGATGGAAGGCCCAGGCTGGGAAGCAGAGAGCTGCGCACAAGTCCCAGCTTTGCCTCTTGCAAGCTGTGCAGTCCTAAAGAAGTCACTTTCTCTCCCTTGGCCTAGTTTCTCCCATGTGTAGGCTGGCAAGGCCAGGCTGTCCAGCTCTAAGCTCTGTCTTCAGTGACTGGAGCACACACTGTGTGTGCACACTGCTGCCAGTCCTTCTCTGTCCCCTGGTCTCCTCCCCACCTGCATGTGGCCACCACCTGCCTCTGCATGCACAGGTCTAACCGCCTGCTTACTTCTCAGGGATGACTGTCCTTGGACTGCCAGAGCCAGTCTGTCCTTGAGCCCAGGAACCTGCAGTGCCTCAGCATTTACAAAGTGCCTCCCTTCACCAAGGACTGAGTTGGGCATGTGGGAGCCCAACCCCCACACCTAGGTCAGGGAAAATTCCTACCAGGCGCAAGTAGTCTGAGACAGAGCCTGCATTCACTCCAGCTCCACCTTTCTAACTGGCTCCTCCCACCACAAGCTTCTCCTAGGAGTGTCTCTTCATGAATCATTGACACACAAACCCTTGATTTGCTTCTGGAAGAACTAGCTTAAAATGCACTTCTACGAGGCTGAGCAAAATGATAGTGATAAAAGTAAAACAGACTTTTCTTTGTCTGCAGTGTAGACCACTGAAGAGATTTGCACCTGGAACAGTGCGCACTCAGCCCCGGGGGTCTCTGGGTCTCAGTGACTGGTGGATGAGGAGATGTTAGATGAGGAATCTTGTCCCGTTGAAAACTTCATTTTTCAAGGGGTCCTGAAGAGGCCTGAGCTCGTAACCCACCCATAGGGTGGTGATATGAAAGTGTGTGGCCCATCAAACCACCCATGGATCAAGCACAGAAGTTGCACAGGAAGCACATGAGCAACTCCAGAGTTCGCCGTAGGTTGTATGAACAAATAGACACATCAGTATTGTCAGCCTACTGTCCATCCTCAGAGATGCACTGAGAGGAGGAGACCTCTGCCTCCTTAACAAGCGCTATAATCCTTTCCCTCCTTCCCTCTTCCTAACTCTTTCCTGCCTTCTTTCTATCCTTCGGATACAAGCATGAACATCTAAGTGTCACCCTGCAGTGAAGCCTGGTGGATAGGAAGGAGCCTTGTCTGCGAAGGTCCTTGGCCAAGCAAGAAAAGCAAGGGTGTGCACTGTGCCCTGCCTGCAGTGTTTCCCACATCAGCGAGACGCCAAGCATTAGAAAGGTTCTCCTGGAGAAAAGGCTGTAGAAGGTGAGTGACGGAAAAGGCTGAGGGAAGGTGGGCAGGAAGAGAAGGACGCAAGGAGTGGAGGCCACACTGAGCCACAGCGCGCGCGCGTGTGTGTGTGTGCGTGTGTGCGTGTGTGCGTGTGCGCGTGTGCGCGTGTGTGTG